>MU385748.1:27046-321797 GCA_022497155.1 Whalleya microplaca | reverse complement strand
TTGTTGTGTTGGTTGGTGGTGTTTTTGTGTTTGGTCTTTTTTTTTTGGATTGGTCTTCTTTTTGGTGTTTTTTTTTTTTTTTTCTGCTGGGCCCCCCCCCCCCCCCCCCCCCTTCAAGAAAAAAAAAAAAAAAAAAAAAAAAAGAACCCTTTGCTGTTCTCCTGAAGACATGTATTTCCCTATCATCCTCATATCCTTCTCTAAGTGGCCTGAGGTCCCTACCCCCTATTGTTATTTTCCCCTTCGCCATTTCCAAGCTCCTTTCACAAATGTTTGATGATACCTCCGTTACCTACGCTGCCTGACCCCCCTTGCCACCCTTCTCTCCTCCTTTGTTCCCCTTATCCTTTTTATTGTCACCCTTTTTATCCTGTCCTCCCCCATTCTGGCCCTTATTATCTTTCTTCTTGTCGTCCTTCTTGTCGTCTTTGCCGCCCTTCTTTTGGCTCTTCTGTCGCTTCGATAGTTTCTCAAGTCCGTCCAACATCGTGGCTAAGGGGTCAACGATACACTGTTGAGGTAGGTATGTGTCGACTTTCTTTGGTATTTATTGTTTAGTGGTATGCGAAGAATATAGATTCTTTATAGCTTAAATCAAGAAGAGCCAAGTCTCGGTTATCCTAGTGTGTGATCTGGGGAGATATGTAAACTTAATGGGTAGATTTAGCCTAAGAACCTCTCTATATTTATATCAAATGGCATAGAAGACGTATCAACTGACTCATTCGTGTTACTCTGTAGAACATACATGATTGTTACTGTATGACTCACTACAGAAAACAAACGGCGTGAAGATTGTCCAAGTTGGTGAGTCAGGCACGGTAGCTAGGTATTGCCTTGTTCGCAGACAATGGTCCGTTGATAGTGGTATCCAGGCTCCTATTGGGGATTCTCGGTCGAACTTAGGATAGTTAACATGACCAACATTCAGTTGGTGGGGTCTGCGGTAGGAAGTTAAGTGTCGTAAGAATCTATCCCTTCGGCTTTCAACTTTTTCATTAGAGGCAAGAATGGGGCTGGCGTGTGATAAATACCATGGCCAATGACGGCGGAAACACCGGAACTGAAGCTATAATATTCGAGCTTCAGTTCATCAAGTCTAAGCGATGACGGTTGACGTATAGAGAGCTTGGATACTTTAAAAGAAAGCTCTCAACTTGGTATTCATAGAGCAAATAGGCCACCGATATATGGGAAATGATTGCCTACACCGAATAAAGTACTTGTCTGGGTGGCTAGCAGCACTGAAATTTGGGTTCGCCCCCTTTCCCCCTTAAACCCGAGCACAGCAGGGCTGGCTTCTTGCCGATAGCCACATGTAAGGGAAGTGCCTGTAATATGGGTAAAAATCTGAATGAAGGCGTAATGAAGGCCGCCAATATCATAGTACCAACGTCTATCTAATTCCTGCCATTGAAGAGGGCTCCATGAAATCCGACCGGTGGGGAACTTGATGTTGGTGGCTAGTTTTGTAATCTGCCGGCCATCTCACAGAATAAACAGCGCCACCAACGGCTACTGGCGTCTCAGTTTCCAGGTAATACAGATCGACCGCCTGAGTATTTGTGTCCTACTAATCCAATGATTCACCGACCGCAAATCCCATACAGGCTCCCAAGCGTCAAATTAACATTGCAAACATTGCCCTTCTGACTTACAAGTAAGGAGATCAGTGGGCTTTGGCACATTTGTTTTTAACTATGCCAACACCTTTAAGCGACACCACAGGGCCTGGTATCATATTGCTCTAATTTTCATAGCTTAGAGCCCTTATCATACGGCAGAGATGTCAGAGGGATTGGAGGGCGTAGGTCGTGTACTTTGTAGATGTCACGACACTTTCTACTCTGCTCCATCTTATAGTTAATTAGCGCTATCAAGAACTATTCGGCACTTACTGTCTTGGCCTGCAGCTCTCAGGTTACTCCAAGCTGAAGGTTTAATGGTACATGGCCAGGAAATGCAAAGAGCTGTGTTCCTTACTAATCGGTTGGTAAATATCAGAAACTCATCGTTTTCCTTCAAAACATCACGCTGATAGTGTGCCTTGGACATGATTAAGGTAAAAGCTGTCGATGAGAATCCCCACATTTCTATCCCAGACATAACATAGTAAGCCTGAACCAAGAAGATCCTAGATAATCGAGCTTAATTCATACTCTAACGAGGAAATGATCTAGCTGTGATTATTCATTGGCGATTCCTGTAACCTTGACGGGGATCCCACCTAAGTTTGCGGAGTATATAGAACTGAGGCTCAGATTTGCCTTTACGACGTCATTGCTGGTAGCATACCGAGACACGAATACCAGAGGGGTTACTGCGAATGCAGAAACACACGATCGGTCCGTTGTCTGGCTATGAAGCAAGACCAACTCGGAAGTATCTGATGTATCATCATCGCCATAAGACCCGTCTCTCAATCGACTCATTAGACAGCTGAATCACGTAGGTGGTATTGGTGCTGTGCCACGGAGCCTGCCAGTATGGCTTTCCATTTTTGCTGTCCTCGAGCCAAATTGGATCTGCCGAAAAGTCAGCTACATCTTGCACAAATTGTCCATTCAACTTACTGCCTTCTTCTTTTCCCTAGCAGTCTTTGGAAGACCAAGTGCATCAGCCAGAAGCCTCAAGACTCGTTTGGCAGGATCAATGACGGCAGGATGGAATTGATTTTGGAAGTCGCATTTCTCCCATACAGGAGAACTAATAGAATAACGAACAACTTCCTCATCTAGGTATGGAAAGCGTACCTCCTTACTCCAATTAGCCATGACGCGATCGTCACGACCGAGATTCCGTTGGCCAATGCGACTGACATCTAGCTTCAACTCGTCAACAAGACTGCGGTACCCGCCCCGCTTGAAGGCTGCCTCATGCCGCGAATAGCCGCCAAAGAGTTCATCGGCACCAAGACCAGACAGGAGGACCCGCGCTTGTGAAGTTACGATTGGGGGGGATGGTTCCCATTCGGTCTTTTCTACATAGCGGTGGCCCATACCCCGGGCGGCAAAATAAAGTGCGAAGGCAATAGAAAGATCCATTTCCGTGTTGTGAGGATAGATGAGAGAAACCACCTTTGATTTGTGGCTCATGGCTTCTTCGAATGGAACGTTGACCTATTGGAGCTGGTTAGCCCTAGCATTCGAGGATCGCTCGTGTAGCTGGAGTACGCACCGCAATAAAACGCCAATACCGACCCGGACAAGTAGCTTTGAGTTCATCGAAAGCTTTGCGACCTGTGATTCTATCCGGACAGGATTCGTAGGCGTCTAGGGCTTGCAGTTGGGGTGGTCGAGATTTATCTATAGAGACTTGGCGTGGATTTTCGAAAGCAACATTGATCAGATCTACCCCTTGGCTTAATGGGAGATAGTCGTGGGTTAGTCTCGCAAGCACGGTACAGTCAAGGCCACCAGAGAAGAGGATTGCGATGCGGATATCGATGTCGGATAATGGGTCGGGGGGCTCTGGGATGTTTAATATCCTCAGCTTGAGAGATTCACACAGCTGATGCCTGAGAACATCGACTGAAGGTGAGCTGAAATCTAACTTGTGGTCTTCAGTTGGTAGCGTCATATTGAATCCGCCGATACTCGAAACCTGTAGACATAAGCTTTATAGCAAAGGCAATAGCGCATGCGCATTCGCCTTACCGAAGCTGGATAACTTACCGCATCATTTTCCCCAGAAGGCAACCAGTTATGAGTCATGACTCGACCAGATATGGTGTATTGGGCATCAAGCCTAAGAGAATAGATGCCGTCGGCCTGAACTTCTTTCCAAACAATAGCAGGTACGTCAGCGACGCTTGAAAACGATATGGAGCTGCCATCTTCCGCTTCGTTGAAGAGCAGTGACCGTCGTCCCAGACGGTCACGGCCAAAAAAGACGCACTTGCTCTCAGAATCATAGAATACGAAGGCAAAGGGGCCATCAATGCTTCGCAAAGTATTTAAGATATGCGATTCTCGAGCCTCGACCGAAGATACACCGGTCGCTACAAGCTGAGCTAGGATGGCTTCACCATCATTATTGCTGACAGTCTGAGTATTGATTCTCCAGGCTTCACCGTTCCAGCATAGAATAGATCCAGTGGCAGGAGATTCTAGAGGCTGCTTGGCAACATGATCACCTCGTAAGGCCAACACCGTGGAGGTGAAGCAGAGATTCCATGTGGGACATGTATTGTCAGAGGGGACTGTGCGATAGAGCTGACCAAAATGATCAGGCCCACGATTGCGTAGGCACTGTCTCAGATCTGGAGAAATGTCTGGTATTGTGCCTGTGGTGATGACTGCATGGATGCCACACATCGTTCAAAGATTTGCCGGAAAATGAGTCACTGTCGAGGTGTTGACAGTGCACTGTTTTAGACTGGACCGAAAGTAGAAGCAAAGAATGGTTCGCGTCGTCACGTGCATGCCGACACTCATCAACCAGTCGGCGAGTGCACAAATTTTTGGGTGTTTGAACCATACTTAGGTAAGTACTCAATAGTGCAGAGAGAAGTTGGGCAAGGGATGGTCTGTGCGCAACAGACGTGCCATTCAACCCAGTGTGGAGCGGTAGATTAGTAACTTGACAGATATAATTAACAACAATTCATTCCCCTTCTAAAGGGAGACATAAAGCTAGAGAAAAATGTAGGATCCCTTAGTTGGGGACAGGCTTTGAATAAAATTATACACCAAAAGAATTCAAACTCAGTGCATCAGAATGCAAAAATTGAAACTTAGCACCTGCTCGTTTCGATCGAGCGACCTCCGGGTTATGAGCCCGGCGCGCTTCCGCTGCGCCAAGGTGCTTTTTCTGTTTCCAGGCTATACTTACATGGGGCTTATTGAACATTAGATAGTGTCAACATATTGTCCGACAATTCTCCTTGGAATTGACTCCTCTTCATTTTTCCAAAGAACCCCAACATTACCTTACCTTTCACCTTAACATCCTTGTAAAGGAATTTACCTTTTGAATTTTCCAATAGTACACATGCAAGCTGTCTTTATGCCACTTGACATCTCCCGTCTTACTGTAACATCAATATTCCCTGGCCATGCTGTCGTAATGGCTGCCCTGATCATTTCTATATGCCACGTGCTTTATAATGACTACAGCATTAGGAATTATGCACCGATAATCCCACTTGAATGACTTGATGCCTGCTGAGATAAGACAGTATGCATTCCGCATTGTGCATTGCTTAATGCAATCTATCTCATGGTCAGGGCCTGACTAGATGTTATCTATGAAGCTTAGAAGGTGAAGTTTTGCTCGGTGATAACCTGATAGTAACGATAGATTGATGTGTTTTAGTTCCTATGCAAAACGAAAATTAAGCTTCTAACCACGATATCAGCAGTCTAACCATGAAATAGTGAATTCATAATAAATTCTATTAGGTAGTGAATGCTTGCATACAGTGTTATCTTTTTTCGGAGAAACATTATAAGACGAATGATAAACTCAAATGGTTTTCTTGATGAACTAAATCTACTCATTCCTATATATTCAACTGACATTACACTTCTGATTTCGAACATAGAGTCCCGTACAAAATCTATTAGAAAGAGCAGCCCAACCAGCCCGGATGACCTACTTCATTAGGCAATGTAAAGCAGTGGTCAAGTTTATTTTTGAGACGGTGATCTCATCCAGGCTAATTGCTTCATGGTGTCCAGGTATACTTAAAAATATATGTGCTTTTCGGTATACTACTTCTATAGATTATATCGATAGGCGTTCACCATTACGTGTGACAATCTTCTCTAGATTAGAGGTATGCACAATATTCTGCGATTGATCTAATTGGCATCACTCCCATGGAACTGTAGTATTTATCCCTAGTAGTAATTGATCGTTGCAAAATTGTTTCTGGATAACTATAGCGAATATCATGCGGATAGTAATATGACAGCGTCCCCTAAAGGAATGTGCAATGTTTTCCAGATCGTGCCGTGTCCGTTCTGTAGCAGCGCGTCCTGTGTAGGAATATGAAACATAATTCCGTGGCTTCATCCCACCCCCATAATCAGGTATTAGAAACACCAGGTAAAATGACATACTCAAATTCACAATCCTTCAATCAGCAACGCCTATCAGCCCACCCCGAGTATTCTCAGCCAATCCTGAACATCTCAAGCCTTCTCGGTGGTAATACCCTTTAGACTGTCACGGTCCCGCTCATCCCAGACAGCCCTCTCGATCGACGGATACACGACCTCAGCATCCCCATCCAGCGAGCCATCGACATCGGCCAGCTTCCAATTCGCGCGGGCGAAACGGCGCCGGACCTTCGACGTCATGCCGACGATGCGAATCTGCACGCCGCGGCCTAATTGCCTGTGGATATCGTCCTTGAGCTCGGCGAGCGCTGTGATGCCCGTGACGTCGATGAACGGTACCATGGTGAAGTCCCAGACGACGACGGCGAGCGGCATCTCCCTCATGACGACACCGTGCTGCACGCGCAGGCGCTCGAGCCGGCGCTCCCCCGCCACGCTCCACGAGCGCTCGCTGTCAGCGCTGTAGTGCGCGTTGGCCACGGACGGGTACACAAGCTGCACGGCCTCGAGCGCCTTGACCTTGTTGCGGTTGGCGTTCGGGAAGAACAGTGAGTCGTTGAACCGGACCACCACCGTGTCCTCGGGGATTGAGGTTCCGGCGTTCTCGGTCCGGCTTTCGTTGCTTGTTGTGGTGAGCGCGAGCGGTTGTAGCATCGCGGTGTTACTGTCTGTGCTCTTGCTTGCATTGATCGTCGGGCGCACGAAGGCGGAGCGGAGTAGTGTCCACACTACGCTCCAGGCTGCGGCGGCCCCGATGCCGATTTCTGCCGACACGAAGATGGTGACCCAGAATGCGACCATGGATGCAATGAAGTCGGCGAGCGAAACACGCCAAAAGCGCCAGAAAATAGAAAGGGGACCGAAGAGATTTATGACAGCCATGATCTAAATAATCCGCACAGTCAGTCTTGCACTAGTTATGTAGTCGATTAATCATGTTCGATGAGGAATACATACGATGATAGCTGCAAGCGTGGACTTGGGGAGCCAATATAGCGCCGGAGAAAACGCATACAGTGTCAATATGATGAAGCCTGCGGTGACAACGCCGTTCAGAGGACTTCTAACATGGCATTCCGAGTTCACGGCCGTCCGAGACATTGCTCCGCCCACAGGCATCGCGCCGAAAAAGGAATTGACGATATTTGTAACACCGAGGTAGTTGAACTCCTGAGTTTGGTCAATAGAGTAATGATTCAACCGACCAAACGCTTTGCCGACAGCTAAATGCTCGAGGGTTGAAGCAACCAAGGGTGCAATGGCACGAGCGGCGACCTTCGACAATAGAGCGCCATCTGGTACTTTCGGGGGGACGATCCCATGCGTGTCAACTTTACTGATGCCCCAAATCGGTTCATCGCGGTCCTTGTTAATCAGATAGGAGATGAGGGTGAATATCACCAAAACAATAATGGCCCGACTGCTTGTCATGTATTTGATGGCAAAATGTTTCTTGCCCCATAGCTTTCCTATTTTCTGGAGAACTATGAGGATTAGAATCGTCCCGATACCCACTCCACAAGTTGGTCCGTCCCAGGACGGGAGACGCCGAAGCAAGTTGCCAATTTGATTAAAGACACCATCAGGCACATCATCTAGACCAACGAGCGACTCAACTTGGCCCATGCCAATAATCAAGGCATTGGCTGAGATGAAACCAGTGAGGACAGGAATAGAGACGTAGTCGAGGAGGAATCCAAGTCCAAGCACGCCTATCAGGAGAGAGAATATGCCTACCATCATGGCAACGGCGGCTGCGATATTTGCGGGAGAGTATTCGCTCTTAAGGTCGACAATGATTTCTGCGGTTAACAGGCCTAAGATTGACGTTGGTCCCGTTGACAAATCTAGGTTTCAGTTAACATGATGTCGTCTGCATTATCAAATATCGCCGAATGCTCACCCTTTGAAGTCCCCATAAATACGGCCACAGCAGCCGGAACCCAACTAGAATACAGTCCATTCTCGATTGGAATAGTCGCAATCTTAGCATATGCTAAGCCCTGAGGAATAAGCATGACTCCGATAGTGAGACCTGCCATGAAATCCTGAGCAAGCCATGATGGAGAGTATCGGGGTAACCACTGAATGATTGGGAGTTTATCGAGAAGATACTGCCCAGCAGCGGCTGGGAACTTCCTAGGGGCCTTTTTGGCGAACCTTGCTACTCTGTTCAGAGTGACATCGGTTCGTAGTTCCTCTTGAGCAGCGCTTTTAGCAGCGCTAATTTGTCTCTCCATAGTAGAAAAGCCGACAATGGCAAAGTGTAGCAGTGTAGTTAACCCTTAGCCGTGTAAGATGAGGCTGATATCAAAGTAGCTGTTGGGTTAGACTTTTGACTAAGTCTATATAAGGCAATATCTGACCTAGTACCAAATGAATGGACCTACGAACAGACGTTCAAAGGATAGGGCTACATGTGTAAAATGTCGTCAAGGCAACGATACCCTCAACCCGGATACTCCTTCCACATGTCTAATTGTCATACCCCCCTTCGGTGTATTCTCGCAGTCTGACGGGGTTACAAGGACTCTCGATGGTATACCTGCCTTGTTGGTGTCGGCCAGGGGGAGAACACAACATATATCACATCTGGTATCACATCTAGGAAGTCATATGAAGACAACGATTGGTGCGGGAGGGTTTACTGCGAGTAAAGGGTTCTTGATTGCAGTGTTGTACTGCGACTAACACGAGTGAACTTGAAGCCCTGTATTCAATACCAATCAACTCGGAGGCATCATAATATCCCAATCAGGCTTGTCGATCCTATCTATGTGGTCACATCGCTGCTAATGGATAATCAACGAGGGAGGGGTAACGACTAATCGCAACATATACTATATTGGAGCGCATAATCAGGGGGGGTGTCGACATGAATAGAAACAAGAAACCAATGATCTAGACACTCTCAGGGTTCCCTCCCATGCTCCAAGTTGTCGTCGCAAATCTGCAATGTGATTGTGGCAAGCCTGCAATTTCGATTACGCTTTGAAGAGACGATCCTCGGTTCTCGAAGTGTTCTATACCTGTTTTTGGCAATGAGCGAATCGCTTGTGCTAGGCTCACTCCGGTGAGCCAGCACCGTGGTTGTCGATAGGGAGCGGTTACACTATTATAACTATATTCGAGCCCTACGTGCGTAGAATGGCGATGTATATTGCTAGGATGTTAACACTGATTTAGCCCTTGAAACCTGAAGATCACCGGCACCTTCTTGTTAGCCATAGGCATATTGAGCATGTTTACTGGACCAATTGGTTACAGCCCTTGTCTAGGATCGGCACTTGGGGAGTAGGCATTCCCAATAATGATCAGAAGCTACCAATGGGCATGAATAGTATAGGCTTTATAGAAAGCAGATTTGAGACTACTCTGAGACATCAGATCATGCTGACCAGAACATCAGCAGAATTACGAATTACTGGGAAGATGTGTCATGGAAAGACAGTGTTAGACTATTGCTAGGTCGATTGGGGTTATATTTTTAATTCCGGCGGTTTGACAACGTCGTTAACAGTGCCAAGGCCCCTAAAATGTGGCGTTTATAGCGTTAATGCCTACCGGTTGTGCGGCAATAGCCAAGCTGCAAGGATAAAAGCTTGACACCTACCAAGCTTTCCGTGTAACCGTGGCATTGCAGAAAGCCGGCAGAAACAATGGGCATCAACAGGTTGGCGCCAAGTGAAGAACGACCCGGCACCGTTTTCGATCGGCTGACTGCATACTGTCGAACATTCGTGATGAGATCTGTGTACAGGAGGCTTTATGTTCGAAATTAAGGGGCCATATAATGAAAAAGGAGATATTCTAAGGCTTACGTACGACGGGATGATAACCTTATGCACTACAACAACGTGCCCTCGACCCCAGAGTCACTTTCCTAACCAGGTTAACGATGCAGCCAATGCGATAAATGCGATACCTTGGTATTAACCGAACCCCCCCACGACTGATAGCCTTTTTGTGTTGGGCTAGGTTGGTGGCACTGCCGGCTTTGTGTACCGCGTAATCACTTTTCGGAGTTTTGTCCTGATTCAGCTCTTCAGTGATAGGTTCCACGAGATCGAGCATGTGTTTGGGCAGTGTAAATCCCCGTTGATTGCCTGGACCAGTTGACTAGGCCCTCCCCCAGACTCCCCCTCAAACCAAGTCCTAGGGGCCCATTTACTACCCGTGTTCCCACTACTTAATTCCCGTCGGCTAGATTATCGTCGATGGATCTAGTGGACATTGTGGGACTTGAAACAAAGGCATTACTAACAAGAACATACAGTTATATGGATTTATTTCGGCAATGTAAGTCGTACCGTTGGTCTCTCGACCTCAACTGAACAGGGGTACCGCGTACCCGGATCTTACGGGTATTCCTGCCGTTAAAATGATTATTTGTGCTAGTCATATCAATAGAGGTAAGAGTTTTGTGTATGGTGCAGTCATTCTTGTTTATCTTCCTGAAAAGAAGTAGGTAGAGGGATCTTCAACTAAGGAATCCCGACAGCTTATATTTGCAACCACGATAAATGAGGTATAGTCGCCCCGATGATACTTCATTCGAATTAGATAGATATACATAGCAATGTCATAGTATTATGCTGCTGGATGCTGGACGTGTGAATAGATATTTAATTGGAATTTAGGTTTAGTTTCGCGCTGGTGGTTTTTCACAAAATCAAGAGGGGATAATCTCATATCCGTGGTGTATCAATGTGAAACTATGCACCAGTGCTCAAGTATGTAGAACATGATTGCTACCCAAGAAGATAACCTGACAGACTATGGCTCTGCAGGTAAATCAGACAAACTTTACAAGAAGCGGGTAGGTATAGTGACTAGTTAAGACAAGTCCCCCTCGACGATGGATAGCTCTCTAGACCCTCTACCCAATTACAACTCTCGGTTGGATGATTCTGCTTCCTTCTCCGCATCGGGAAGGGTTACTTCGTCCTTCTCTGCAGCCTTGACCTTGTTCCAGAATATCTCGCCATTCTCTGGATCATCTTGGAAGAGATGGTCCACTACCATCTTCTTCGGCGTCTCTCCCATCCATTGGAAGAGGGAGAAATCTCTGAACTCATCTGCGCGGAATACTTCTAGCATCTCGATAGGCTCATCGCCAATATTCTCGACGAAGTGACCCATGTTTCGAGGGACGATACCTACATCGCCAGGGACGTAATCAAATGTCCTAGCACTGCCTTCTGAGCCGAAGATGGTGATTCGAGCTCGACCCCTTATGAAAAATGACCACTCGTCGGCATTCGGATGCCAGTGCATTTCTCGGAGAGCGCCAGGCTCGATGAGGACGTGGGCAGCTGCTACGGTCGTGGAGACTGGGAAATTCTTCGAGTCGGTGATACGAACTTCGCCTCCGCTAGTCAAATGAGGTTCTTGCTCGAGCATCCTATGGACAAAGTTGTACTTTGACTTCTTGACGCCTTTTCCCGTCGGCTTTTCATCGTCGATGGAGCCTGGTAATGCACCCTTGAAGATGTATTTCTCCTTTTCGGGAAGATGTGCAAATATTTCAGGGGCTAGGTTGAAGTTCTTCGCGATCACGGATTTGGGTGTATGTGCTGTGCCGTGTTAACTTTGAACTAAGGTGATTGTAGAGCGTCCCCTAATACGTACCTAGCCAATCTGACAGAATGAAAGTTGACTCTTCCGAGAAGTTTCCGTCGTCGAAGACAAGAAGGAACTCGGTGCCATTCTCACCAAGGCCCTGGAGTGAATGTGGGACACCACTTGGGAAATACCAGAGGTCACCTTTCTTCAGATCATCTATGAAGTTCCCGCCTTCATAGTCGATCGCCGTAACGCGAACCTCTCCATCGAGGACATAAGCCCATTCTGCCTCTTTGTGCCAATGCAGCTCGCGAATCACACCCGAATCAAGGCGCATGTTCACGCTGGCAAGCTCGACACTGGCGCCCAATTCCCGCACGGTGGTCTGTCGGGTCCATCCGCCTTCCTACATTGAATTAGCATAGCAACAGCTGAGCGTGACGTTTCACTGACCTCAATGCGGACGTGGGAATCAGCAAAGCTCCAGCGCAAGTTCGGCATGTTTCCGTGGTCTGTACTGGGCGGTCGGACCAGATCAGGGCCTTGTCGAGAGCGCTCGCGGTTCCAGGGTCCGAGAACGGATGCGCCCAGTCCATTGCGGTACGGGAGCGGATCTAACTTATCACCTATAGTATCGACAGCTTTATCATACGGATCTTTGAAGTCCGGATCATAAGGTGACTTTGGCTTGTTGTATTTCGGTGGGAGATCAAGACCGGCTACGAGATACTGACGTGGGCTGTCTTCGACAGGAACCGCAAGGCCTGGATTGCTCAATAGCAGACCAGCGATTAGGAGCTGTAGTGCGGAGAGACTGGGAGAACACGGAAGCTGCATTTTGACAAAATCGAATGCGTTTGACTTCGCAACCTTGTCAACAAGATAGACACTGGAATCTCTGGTAACTTGAGCCTCAATTGAATGAAAGCAACCAAGGAGGAAAAGAAGCAAGTAGGTAGCGAACGGTTTCAAAATTCCGTGCAGCAGACTGCTGAAACTTAAGAGTCGATGTCATCAGACTCCCCGATCGCATCACGATTACTGAGAGGACCCTGTTCATAGCTCATTATACTAGTCCAATAAGATCCCCAACGTTCTTGGAAGCTATGTACCCAAGCTTCAACCCCGACCCAGCCAGAAATCGTCGTGTATGTAGCAGTGCAATGCCGAAGTTCCGAGTGAATGCCGAGCGTCATGTTTGTGTCTTTCTGGTTTCTTTTGTTGACCTCTTGTGGGGATGACGGTTGGACAGGCGCTTACGAAGCAGTACAGAGTTTCCAGGTTCTGGAAGCTGTCAGGGCATTTCCGTATTCCCTGTTCGCCATGCTTATTCCTAGATCGACCACTTGCTAGGCCCCGCGTCTTACTACCTCGCTTTGTTACATACACGCATAAGATGAATTGTACATGTATGTTTGACTTGCCTACAGCAGATGTTGGCAGAGACAGTTGCGGAAATGTATTCTTCGTCAGATACTCCGTACAGCTTGTGTGGGGTTTGGGCTTTGTCCCGCGGTTTTGGGTACTGTGGAATGAAGTCATGGATTCGAGACGTTCTTACATATGGCCTACATACCTGTTCGGGGTTACTTATGTACTATGTAACCTAGGAATTATTAGCTGCCCGCAATGCGAGTAAATGGGGCAGATGGGGATGGCTAGAGGAGCTCCGGAACTCTAGCCCCAGATATTTAACTGATCGCCAAGTTAAACCCCAGTTAAATTAGTGTCTCGATTTTAACATCATTGTGGATAAAGGCGCATATGATTCGCTCTCCTTGTTAAATCTAGGATAAACGGCACCAGTTTCACTTTAATAACAAGTATTCTAGATATCAACCTCTAAATTGGCCCCGTCCCTCTTATGTTCTGTCCATTTACCTTACCTCTACGGGCATTTTCCTCGGGCGTATGCACACTGACCCTACACAGTAGATGGCTTCTTCTAATGGATATGGTACCCTCCGTACAACAGGGAATATCAACAGCGATGAAGAGCAGCCTCTACTCGGGAGCCGGCCCTCCAAAGCTGGGTGGAAGAAAAACCTGATGGTTGATGTCCGTCGCGACTGGGCCGACCTCATTCTTCTCGGTTGCTACATCATCACGGGCCTTCTTGACAGCGCATCCATATCAACGTGGGGTTCCTTTGTGTCAATGCAAACAGGTTGGTTGTAGAAGCAAGATAATATTGGGACAATGAAGACTAATAGCATCTAATCTAGGGAACACGGTGTATTTTGGCCTTGGTTTGGCTGCACCATACGAGTCAACGCGGTGGATCAAGTCAGGGACCTCCCTCGGCTGCTTTTGTGTAGGATCTGTATTCTTCAGTTCCTTCCACCGGCATTTCTCGCCCAAGCGACGTTGGGTACTCTGCGTATCCTTCTTGATGCAGATGGCATTCATCATCGTGGCCGCTGCAATCGTTACCTTTGGACCTCAGACCGCCGACGCCAAGGAGGCCATCGGCTGGCCTGAGCTCGTCCCGATCGCTTTAGTTGCCTTCCAGAGCTGCGGACAGGCCGTGACCAGCAGAGCGCTCAAGTATAATGCCCTGACCAGCGTCGTGTTGACGAGCATATACTGTGACCTGTTCTCCGACGCCAACATACTGGCGTTGCACAACGCTGAGCGCAATCGCAGGGTCGGAGCTCCTGTTCTGCTTTTGATTGGTGCTGTTCTGGGTGGTTTGCTGGCAAGGAGCTCTGTCGGCACTGCGGGGGTTCTGTGGATTGCTGCCGCGCTGAAGCTTCTCGCCGCCGCATCATGGGCTTTCTGGCCCGCTGAGAAAGAGTAACCGATTATCCCTGTAGCAACCTACTTCGGCTGGACCTCCCAATAGCGCATCCAAGCATGACCCCTCGGCGCCACATACAAACAGGGGAATGAGGCCAGGCATAATAGGTAGAAGATCTTTGTCAGCCGAGCGAGTGCTGTTTCTAAGCTCACTCATGTAAACACCATCACCAAACTGTTGGTAATTTAGATACCGAAGTGCGTCATACGCAATATCGTGGGATCGTACCCCGTGACCGTTACTATGTAGTACATATGTCCCTGCTGATGGCATTACGGCCTATTAAAAAGTTCCGATCGGAACACGCGGCCAATTGGACTGGTTGACTACTCCGGATACCAATATGTCAGGCCGGCCAGACGATTGACGTAGCATTTATGCATATCTTAGCCATGATTCGCTTTACAGTGATATCATGAAACCCGTCCTCCACGCCGTTATGTTACGCCTTGCGAGCGACGTCCTCCTGGTTCATGATACCTTCCTCTCCGGATGTTCTACCCGTCTGCTGTTTCTCGATCTTACCAACGATTCCAGTGCCGCGGAAGAAAACACACACGATGATCGCACAGCATATTGCCAACGCAAAGTTAAACCAGTTAGCCGCCCTCAAACCAGTCAAGGATGCAGGGTCCCACGGCGTGACCTTTCCTGATTCTTCTACTGAAACGCCCCTTTCCCGTGCCATAATAGCTGTCTGTAGGGCCGTAGTCACCGCTAATCCAATCGCTCTTCCAATCTGACCCATTGCATTTATGAGTGCTCCACCCAGAGCCTGGTCATCCTGGGACAAGGACTTGGACGTAAAAAGGGTCAAACTAGGCCAGGTGATATCAGCGCCAACCACCGAGAGGATGAAAGCCGGAAGTCCGAAGGCAAAGTAAGATGTGTCAGGAGGTATGGGCACGGCGAACAAAAGACAAGATATCGACACGCTTAGATTACCAAGCAGGAGCAGCATCCACGTCGGTACGCGCGAAATGAGATGGCTAACGACGAAGGCAGTAATCACACCGCACGTGCCAGTCGGTATGAAACGCAGGGTTGTTTGCAAAGCACTAAGTCCTTGGAAGTCCTGGAAGAAGTATGTAGCATAGAGTATGAAGTCGTTGAACGCGGCGAAGAACAGAACCATGAGTAGCATCGCAGCGCTAAAGCGAGGGTTCTTGAACAAGGAGACTTTCATCAAGGGCTTTCTTGCCGTGTGCTTCTCCTGGTACCATTGCCATCCAACGAAGATCACGATAAGCAATAGAGATATCACAATCAACATGTATATCCAAATAGCGCCCCAGCCTGCAGTGTTGCCTTCCGTTAAAGCAAACAACAGTGCGAGAATTCCAGCAGTGACCAGCGTGCCACCAATCCAGTCCACGGTTTTGAGCACAGATATGCCCTCCTTGTTCGCCGCATGTGGAGGCGGGGGTGGTATGAATAAAATACCAGCAACTGTGACTGCAATTGCAAGTCCACCTGTAGCTCCGAACACCCATTTCCAATTCGCGAAGGAGGCGATGAAGCCTGCTATCAGATTTCCAAACACGCTTCCAAGTGGCGAACCAGCAGCTTGTTGGTATGTCAATATCTAGCCATAATATGATGTTGAGGAATAGGTTGGCTCACCATAGGCACTAAACGCATAGTTCTTCGCCTTACCCGGGGGAAATGTCACGCCTAGGATCCCAATGGCTGTAGGCACATTGGCGGCAGCACCCTGACTATTGATTAGTATATTAGTCAATATCAACACTTGCTAAAACTCACAAGTCCCTGTAACCCCCGAAACAGATTGAACCCAATCTCATTTGGTATGAAGGGATTAGCAATCATCGTTGCTGCAACAAAAGCACTTCCCCATATGAAGATCAAACGTTTGCCGTAGATATCAGCTATGCGTCCCCACAGTAGAAGAAAGCATCCGAACGTCAGCGCATATGAAGAGACGACCCATTGTAATCTACTATCAGGGATGCCTATGTCCTTCCCAATGGTTGGCAAGATGATGACCACGGACTGAATCGAGAGTATCTGGTCATTGTCAGCGGAAACTCATTACAATTGCAATAGTTATATGTACGTTTAAGAAACTTGCACCCGTAACTGTTCCAACTAGAGCGATGCATCTCGCTTTAGAGAATGGTAGACTTGGCTTCATTGTGTCTTCTTCATCTGCCCCGCATTCCGGGTTCTGAGCCGTTGGCGGTGCATTTTCCGCTTCACTGATCTCAGCATCCTGTCGTTTTCCGTCTTTGTCCTTTGCGTTTCCGAGGACAGGATCACTCCCTATAGCAGTCTTTTCCATTATTTTAAGTCGGTAGACTTACGCTAACTTGTAGGTACAAGTCAAGAAAACCATTCGGGTTCTGGAGGTGCTAAATACGTTAGACATCTCTACTGACCGTTGACGAGACCCGGTCTCGGCCCTCCAGTGGCAAGGTATCATTCTCCACAGAAGACTATAATATTGGTTGACTACCTAATGAGCTGGATTCACAGCTTATCTCGTAACTTGATGGCAAGCTAGGACCTCTAGGATCGCACGAAGTTGCCAACATTTTAGCCATTGAAGGCGTTACATGCACCATCCCCACCGCCAAGAGGAGCGTGGCCCTCTAGGGCAAGACCCTTAGCAATTGCATTATGGGAGAGCCTATTCGTCCTCTAAAAGCCTCGTTAAAAGAGCGAATCGCCGAAATTGACGAGTCCTTCATCAGCCAAAATCACCATAAAACTCCATAGAGTAACTACTCAATTTGGGTCCATTCTCCCATCGCAATGTTTGTCTGTTCTTTATGTCCTTAATCGCCAATACCCTTGGTTCTAAGCATAACAGTAGTAGGTAATCCACTGCGGTTACAGTGCGGTAGGTATTCTAGCCTAGTCATCCTGAGAAGGACACAATGCCATCATGAGCTTCGGCTCTCAATAGGCAAGGGATGGAATGAGCAAGTAGCTATAAAATAGGGGAGTGTGTGTTGAAATACGCCGATCGGATTGAATGCGAGCCTACATATGGCCGCCACCTACATATATATAGAGGCTCCGTCCTAGCTAGGCCATCATGCTCCTCATTACTTTGTCCCTTATTGACAGCACGGGCGCGTTGTGTACAGCATTGACTTTTGGAAGTGCAAATGCACGTTGTCGAAAAAACGACGCTGTAATTGCCACAGAGCAATTACACCTTATATCATGACACAGGTACAGTCCGTAGAAACCTTTGATCCTTGAATTGGCTCGAGTCATGTACATACAACAAAGATCGAGTTGTAGTCGCCAAAACACCAGGCTGATTAGGATGTCCATAATATCACCTATTCCGCTTACCTACTCGTAGTCCCGCGTTATCCATTTTCCAGTCCAACTTAATCCTTAAGAAAGGCAACATTGGACTTATGCTATTATCTTTTACCTGTATACTACGTATGGTACCCGTCTGGGTCGTTGGTTGTCATAATTCAAACGGCAATGAACTTAGAAAATTTTAATTATTGGTGTGCATTCCCTTTAATTAGGTATTTAAGAGTAATGTGTAAAGGTCGATTAATAAACTCATGACTTTAGCCAGATTTAAGTTGTCCACCAGAAAGCAGTCAAATTCTAAAGTATGGCGTCCCGGGCATGGAAACTAGCGACAAAGGGATGCTTTTCTCTACTTTGTCCAGAATCAGTAACCTACATCTCCAATATTGCTACGGAAAGCATTGAAAGCTATTCGCTGCACGAACATAATAATAGTTCCAATAACATTGTCTCCAATTTGTCCCTTTGTGCTCCAGGCCAATCTCTATGTATGGACAAAGCACTAAACAAAGCACTCGCAAGTGAAGTGATCGACAATCTGAGAGTTTCGTTACGAAATGTATGTTTGAAACAATCAGTATTGGTACAGAGATGCCATTACTAGATAAATATATGGGCGAATATCCCGACAATAACCTCTCATTATCAACTCACGAAATCAAGGCTTCTTCTCACCACCTTTATCGTTACCTACCTCTAGCCCATAAACATTAATACGATCACAATCTCTGAGACTCATTAGGCACCTTGAAAAGTTGCTTATTTATCGCAGTCATGCCTAACGCTCTTAAGCTTACCATTGCTCTCCTGGCAGCCCTTCCTACCGCCCTAGGTGGTAATCTCTTTGCTCACAACAACTGCGGTTTCAGCATTTGGTGCGGCGCAGCTAATAACAAAGGTGCTTCTAGCCCGGCTGTACAAGTCGATGGTAGCGGTGGCATTTACCAATCACCACTTCCGGCTAACAACAACAACATTGGGTCTGTGCTGAAGTGTGCTGATAATGCTGGACTTGCCAAGCCTTTCCAGCTCGAGGTTAATGTTCAATACGGTAGGTCCTGGCTCGATGTGTCGGCCGTCGACGGTGACCCTTTCATTGCGTACCACCGGCATGCGGAGATCGCGGGCCAGTGTGTTCTCGACTGCGCTCCCGGTTCTACGGCTTGCGAGTGGCCTGTTCAGATTGATTGCATTTCTACTGAGGACGCTTGGCTTACCCTCTGTTAGTAAATAATAAGTCGTTGTTAGGATGCAATAGGCAACGGTGCTAAGACGTCTAGCGGGGCCATGTCATCCTCCGTAACCTTACATTGTAAGTCGTGATTAGAACCAATTGTAGCTTGCGACGTATATAGGCCAACTAGCACGAGAACCCCCTACATATCTTAGAGATTAATATAGCCATTGCCACTATGATTTTGATTCGTCTTGTAATTAACTACTGACCTCTCCCTTCTACCATAAGAGCAGAGTATGATCCCGAAGTCCGGTGTCCCTAGAGCTATGTTTCCTTACTTGGGTTGAAGTTCGAGTATTCGTCTAGACATGCACCGCAAGGAAATGAATATCATGATAGAAGCTAGAATATATTTTTCCAAACCTTTTTAGCCATCATCATCGTCCCTCTCCCTCGGACTTCCCAAGCATCGTGCTTTTTAAAGGAAAGGAAAGCTCGTATAAAGTAAACCCTTCGATATAGTATTCTAGTCTATTCAGTAGTAACAATTGCCTGGAGCTCCGTGATTACACTCACAAGCAATAGGTGATATCTGTCACGCTGCCCGGAGCCCTACCGACTATTAACACTCATGATGGCGTTTAGGGTTATGAGTAAAAGTACAGTGTTACTACATACAGGTTAGGAAACGTGTAAATTTTCAATATGAAGTTGAAGTTGAATCTATTACGAACTGTAGAGCTCCCATTCAATTATGGACAATAGAAATTTGACGCAGCTACAAACAAATACATAAAAAGGTCATTTCAACATTCTATGATATCTTAGTGGCTATCTAGGGCGCATTATTTGATAGCTTTGTGATGGCTTTAGTTTTCCTGAAATTATCGAGAAAATGAAGCCACGTAATAATTTCCATTACAACGCCGCGGATTGAGACTCCAGCTTAACAGTTTACGTACACTCGTATTGGTCGCAAGCTGAGACATTATAGTATCGAAATCAAATAAAGAAGTTTGTCCGCGGACCTCAAAATCATATAAAACAACCGTATTGTGTTTATTCTAGGGGAAAGTCATGATACAGTCAAAATTGTTTGGTACTATGTTTGAGGCCTCGATAGGTGCCACCGTTAATCACCAATCTGAGTCAACAATAGATACTGTTTTATTCATCATTGATACTTCGATTTCAATTATCAACACACGATCAGCACGAACTTAAACACCAAGCACATCATGCCGTCTAATAACTTACTATACTGTAAGCATGGTTTGTCGACTTGTTTAGCATGCTTACATAGCATAAACCCAAAACCAGATGGCAGCTATCCACTCCCAGCATCCAAGTAGACACACGTTTGCAAACCCGAGGATCACAGCGTTGAACCGCTGTATGTTAAACTTCCTGACATGACTTCGTACCAATCAGGCCGAAACGGCTATTTTCACTGTGAAATCCGTTATTATTACGGTGGTCGTAGCTTAGACTAGTGATAACTTCCCTCAGTACTTTTAAGTAGGAAATGAATGTACCTTTTCTATTGAAAGGTTTCCCTTATTAACTAGTTATAAAACTTGTTGTTGGAGGTAATTACTATAACGGGATTTGCTAATACTAGCCTATTATATAAAATACTTGATTTTTCTTTTTTAAAAAATTAAATTAAATAATGCGCGCGTTTGGATTTTATTGCTATCTTTAAGAAATTGGATCCCCTTAAGGCTTTCGCTAATAACATAGTCGACAACACCTTGACTATTTAAATGGCTATGTGAGGGTAAGAGATAATACATCTATTTATTAGTGACATGTACTAGCGTTAGCTATTTCGCCTCCTCACGCCCAAAGGGCGTTAGTCTTAAATTAAAAAAAGTCCCTAATAATTAGGAAAATAACTAGGGGTTTTAAGCTACTTAAATTTTAATATAGATTATATATAAATAAAAATAGCTTATATATTATAAATAATTTTAATATTATAATAATTTAGTATTTAATTATTATAAAAAGTAAAACTTTAAATAATAGTGTTAATAATATTTTTTATAACTATAAAGGACTTAGTAAATAAAAACCGCTATAATTATAATAGTTTTAATAAATATAAATAACTTATAATTATCGATCGACATTTTGCTTAAGAGATTAATAAGCCGAAATAAATTAAAGTAATAGGTAATATTTAATTACTTAAAGCTACATAAGTTTATTAGTAAATTACTAATAAAACGGTTGTATCGACTAGTGTTATAAATTACTAGGGATCTTTACTAATTAAAGCGCAACGCCCTTTGGGCGTGAGGAGGCGAAATAGCCAACGCTAGTACTAGGGGCTAGGCATATCTTATATTTTACTATATTTAGCTGAATGAGCTTAGACCACCGTGATAATAACGGATTTCACAGTGAAAATAGCCGCTTCGCAATCAGGCGAGCGAGGAGGCCTGCCTCCATGGGATCCAAAGTACCTGCTCTGGGATGTCACCCTGAAGACTCGGATAAACGGTTATGATTGCCATGAATGCGGTCTTACGTACCTGCTAGGAGGTGGACTGGGCGGCTTTAAAGTCCACCCTTCTCATATCTGCGAGGATGCAAAGCGTTATATCCTGGCCCATGTTCAGCCTTACAAGTTCGAGCGTCAATCTGAGAAAATTGTCTGCACTTCGTACTATATGTTTGGCGCTGATGGTTCTAACATGAATAGTGCCTACCAATGCTGGGGTACGCTCAGATAATGGCACGGCACAGTGGAACTTGGACAATGCTGAAATTTGTAGCCTGTTGGGAATTATGAAAGCAGTTGAGGACAAAATTATCCCTGCACGGAAAGCTTTGGTTAAGGATGCGTTATACACCAACAGTGAATATTTCGCTGGACAAGCATGGTGATTTCAAGTAATAGTCGCCACTCCATTGAGCAGTGATATTTTGGAATTTTTGCTCAAGGCACCTACGCTCAAATATGACCCTAAACGGTCGGCGTATGTCGCAACACATTTGGGGTTGGTAGAAAAGAGTTACGTTGTTACAGAGGTACGGCGCGGTCTACTTGTCCGATTCATTCAAGCGGTAGAGCACCTGGCTAAGCTCGGAATTCAAATTTACTGGATGTCTTCTATACCCAGAGATATTGATGGGAATGCAAAAGCCAAATTCCTGAACCAGCCGTTGCCATTCAAATCAAGGAAGATAGAATCCTTCAGATGGCCGAGGACAACAACGAAAAGCGACAGCTTCCAAATACCGCGCTGCAGGGGGAACCTTCGGCAATGCCCACTTATGGCAATTTCGTACCACTTCAGCTACTTCCTAATAGTGACATAGGTATAGATAGTCCATTTGTCCGCTATCGTGAGTAGGTTAATACGAATGAATAGACTTTTTGTAGTACCCACATTGTCTGTCAGCCTTGTGATAATAATGTAAATGTTCTTATGGGAACACTCTAATCGAGAAGTCATTCAGTTGAATAAGTCTTATAAAAGCCATGCCATAACCCTTACTATATATATAGTATATAGATTTCATCTATTCAAAGATTATTTGCTTAGATCAAAGCTTCTCGTATCGGAAACAATTCGTTTTCAACTCTAAGCCTTTGCCATTGAAGGTTTCTTCGCCTTTGTCCATATGTGTCGATATGTAGCAGTAGATGCAATTATTTTATCCTGCTTGAGTTTATCTCCCCGGTATCTCCCCGGGCGTCTGAGAAAAGAAGTGCTTGGCATGTTGACTTTCTAGAGAGTGGATACCTAGGTAGTCGACAAAGTAGATACAGTTGGACACAAAACCGATGATACCGTGCTTCTCAATGTGTCAATATAGAAGCTGTCAATCCGAATCTAATCTCAACCGACTTCGGACAAATACTACGACGTATTTAGATGCTTTTCTGTGCAATCTAAGAAGTTCGTCTAGAAGAAGCCGCGTTCAAGAGTGATATCATATATGCAAATTGGGGGTTTTTTTCTTTCGCGTAGCTCTAGGTACTCCGTACTGGATCTCCGAATTGAATATCAGACGGACTCTAGTGGAGAATACAATACATACATGTATATACCTATCCGCCTACCAGGTTGAGTACCTAGGTATGTACAACAGTGGCAGTAATACCTACCTCTACGCAGTAGGTAGGTATGAGGCTGCCTGGGCATGTATAGGTATGATAGACACGAGACGAGCCTAGCGTATGACTCCGCACTTCGGTTCCCCGCTACCCCGAGACGAGGACCACGAGCTACGCCTCTCCACCTTCCCCTCTCCTGCACTAATCGTTCACCCCGCACGACGATCTTATTACTCCATACCGAGGGCAATGCCGCTGAGATACGCGGACACTGCTCCGACGATGCTTAATTTAAGTGATCTACGCTACCATCCGGCCAACGTCCACGGCTACAAACAGCGACTACTTTCAGACCAGTAGCGTACATATCCCCTATACCTCCTGAATCATGCCACCGATTCCCAAGAACATCATCATCACCGGCGCCGGCGGGCTCATAGGGCCGCTCCTGGCGTCGCGCCTCCTCAATGACCCAAGCTATCGTGTAATCTTAACAGACATTGTCGAGCCTGTCGTACCCGCTGGCGTCACTTACCCCTCGCACGCAACATGCCTGAAAGGCGACATCACCGACCCCGCATTCGTACAATCACTACTAGCAGCAGCACAGCCCCTTTCGGCTATCTTCATCTTTCACGGCATCATGTCGGCGGGGTCGGAGAGCGTACGTGTTTCCAGAGTGTTTTCTTTCCCTTTTCAGCTTGTCTCAGCTTTGGAAACACCCTAAATAGGCAGAAAAGCCCCGGGAACCCAAGGGACTTGACTTTATAGTTCCCGAAGCTATCTAGAAAGGGTATATGCTAACCCCGGGTTTATTATAGAACTGGGACCTGTCGCTGCAGGTGAACGTGAATAGTGTGCGGGATCTTCTGGTGGCGCTGCGAGCCTCGAACCCAGGCGTGCGCGTCATCTATGCGAGCTCGCAGGCCGTCTACGGGCAGCCACTGCCGCCCGTGGTCACAGACGCCGTGACGCCGACGCCCGAGGGCACATACGGCGCGCATAAGCTGTTGACCGAGGTGTTCATCAATGACATGCACCGGCGCGGGTTCGTAGATGCCTTCTGTCTGCGGTTCCCGACCGTGTCGGTGCGGCCCGGGCGTCCGACTCAGGCTGCTTCGTCGTTCCTGTCCGGCATGATCCGCGAGCCGATGAACGGCGAGGAGTGCATCATTCCGGTACAAGACCGCGCGTTTAAGTCGTTCCTGTGCTCGCCGAGTAAACTGCAGGAGAATTTGATCCGTGTGCTGAATATGGACAGCACAAAGCTGCCGAAGCACGTTCGGCATATCAACTTCCCGGGCATCTCGGTCTCCATACAGGAGATGATGGATGCACTGGCCAAGTATGGTGGGGAGGATAAGCTAAAATACCTGAAGGAGACGACCGACCTAGATTTGGAGCGGATATTAAGAAGTTGGTCGCAGGATTTTGATGTTAGTACGGCACTGAAACTAGGATTGGTCAAAGACGAGAGTGCGGAGGACCTTGTCAAGGAGTATGTTGACTCTTTGAAGTCCTGATCACGGTATATAAACTTTGATGTGGGTCTTGTGCATAATTGTACGATTGAATTAGCCTTTGATCTAATCAAATTCTATACTGTTTTGTTCAGTAGGGTACCTGCAAGGTTTGCGCCCAATAACAGTTTTTTTTGTTCACTGTATCCCATCATATTTCTTATTTCTTTTGCTCGTAATGAATATCCGTTCATACTTCACCAATATACCCACCCCCAGAAGCTGCAACTGTGGCATAGTAAAGATTCTCATCTGCACAGATAACTATACGACCGTTGCCAGCAAAGTTGAAGTTGGCTGATATTGCCCCAATGTAGATCTTCCCAATAAGCTTACCAGAGGGGTTCCAAACGTGCACACCGTCGCCACATCCGGAATAGACATTTCCGGTGGAATCAACGTGAATACCTATAGCCAGAGCACGTCAATATCGGGGGCTTGCATGAAGAGAGCTCGGCTACAAACCATCTGGAACTCCGGAATCCACGAAGGCAAAAAGTTTTCGATTTTTCCAAGTACCATCTTCTTGGACATCATACCGATAACTAATCTTGTGTTAATTGTCAATCTTCAAATGAGGGGATCACAGCAACTTACATGCTGGCCGGGCGAGACAGGTTCCAACCCTGGAAGCCTCCATTTGCACCTGTGTCTGTAACGTAGGCGTGAGAGCCATTCGGTGAGAACGTAACCCCTGAGAAGACACAGTTAATTATAATTACTGACAACTCGACTTATACGAAAATTTTATACCATTTGGGAGACTGAATCCATCTGCAACGACAGTGACCGCGCCTGTCACGTCGTTGTACCTATATACTTGGTTTGGTAGCCCCGGGGAGGGACGAAAGTCCTGTAGATATCCATAGAGAGTATCTGTGAAATAAACTTCTTTATTCCGGGGGTTAATAGAAATGTCATTTAAAGAATTAAACTGGCGCCCGAAGTAATTATTGACCAGGACTGTGCAAGATGTGTCAGCTAGCTACCTTCGAGCAATGAACGGTACGTGACCTACCTGTTGTATTATAGGGCTCTCGCGGGTTCATTAAAATGAGGTTCGGGGGTACACTAGTGCCTTGGCCCTCGCCTGTGAAGAGAATCTGGCCATTATAAATCGTCCCTCCTGAAATGCGATTGTGAGCTAATTACATGAGCAATGACAACGATTGATGGCATTACCATTCGGATTAATAACCGTTGGGTTTGAGTCGACGGTATGAACGGTAACAGACCCCGTCGCATTGCGTGTGTTTGTGACAGCAGCAGCCTCGGAAAGCGCAATTTTGGAAATAATGCCGGATTTATTTAACCCTAATCTGAACTTAGTTTCTTGCTCCGCCATGCGGAAAACGATTATCAAGACTACTATAGTAGCTCGATAGCCCGTAGCTTTGGGATTTCTTGTTCATTTAAAACAACCCGAGAGGAATGAAAATTTGAAGTAAAAATAAAAGGATCCATGATACAAGAGGAGAATGATTCATAACTCAAGAGACGGTAATCTTTGGGAACTCACCTGTGCCGGCTGCTGGCGCACCCGCATTCTGGACGAAGAACACCTCATCCGTAGGCGGATACCTAACATAAACTCGTTAGATCAATCTTTCCCGGCCTTTCGTATTTATCTTATTTTGAGCATACCAGACAACTGCTTCGTGGAACAAAGGATTTGTCCCAGCATTGGCGATGAGCGTCAAAGTAGGATTCAACCCAATGACGTCGTAGAACTCATCGTCATAGATATGGAAGGGCTTCGCCTTCAGTGAATCGGTATCAAGTCCCGGCGGAGTAAAAGCCTGCGTCACGATGAGTTTCATTTTATCCCACGCCTACCCAAGATGGCTGGGCTTACAGTGGTAGCGTTGGCCTCTGACGGAGGCAATACAGTGGGTAGCACATTGAAAGTCTTCTGGTCAATGAATTGAGCCTGCGCGGGAATCTCGGCTCTAGGAAGCCGTTGAGAAGCAGATACCGCAGGAGACCCGTAGGCCTGGGTGAGTATTCCTGCGGTAAGACTAAGGAGGGCAAACGGATAGCAGACCATGTTGTAATGCTTCTCAATGCTCTTGGTGTCCTCTGTTTTGGGACATGTCGAAGCTAACGTCGGCGGCACCATTCAATATATAAGCCACTCCGCTTGGGACTGTCAACCATGGAATGACGTGCGTGCCAAGAACCAAATGAAATGATCAAGGTTGCAGCGACTTAAGTTCTTCACAGCGACCGAAAATTACCGCAGGCACGAAGCGATTATCTTGTTAGGAAATGGCAGCGAGAAGCGGGGCAAGCTCGGGGTGGTGATGGTGATCTCGACATACTAAGGATTAAACTAGTGAGACTCTTTCACGTCTATGGAGTTTTCCTTCTGTTTCTGATAGTTCGCAGATACAATAAAACATTACCTGGTTAGAAAGAGTATAGGCCATATGCAGCCCCGCTATTAGTGGAAGATACCGAAATTGCCTACATTAGATGCGCTAACCTTAAAGATACCATAGATCTCAAGATTATACGCGCGCAAGCCTATCCAGAACAACCTATTCACACAGGAGGAAACATATCTTATCGTCGTTACAAATATAACTGAATAGTATTATACAAGCATGATAACCATATAGCAATGCACTCGAATTGCTATGAGAAATAAACGGTCAGGATGTAGCAGGATGTAGCCCTAGCTTATGGAGCTAACTATCACACACAGAAGTATACAAAGATAATATAAATACTTCGTAGCTTAAACCCGTCATGCGCCAAAATTCTAGGTAGTTTTATATGACTGATGAATCGCCTTTCATTCACTAAAACGGTTTCACAGATTGGTCTACAGTTTATGAGGATGGGTGTTCATAAGATTGTCTAAGATCAAGAACATAGTATACCTAATAAGTGGGCATAAATATTGATACCCGGTGCACAGTAGAGGTCTAGAGATGCTGCTGTTCATTAAGGTAGCTTATTCTAGTCAACCTACTTAGAAACGAGGCTCTTTATAACTTGTAGTCTAAAATAGCTACCGGACGTGGTACTTTTCACTAGCCTAGGCGGTTCAGCCTTCCTTCGTCAGTTTAAGCCTAAATCTTCGAGCATGACAAATAAACTGGTAGAATGAATAATAATTGCGACATTGAAAGCTGAATCTAACTCGCCCTATACCTATAGCCGCAACTATGATTAGGTACGGCCAAGCCCCCCAAGTTAAAAAATAATAATACACCGTAATTGGTTAAAGGCTATCTAAGCCCGGACATTCCGTATATAGACATACTACATACACTAAGCTTCTTGACTTAATTATCCCGTGGAATATATTCACAGGCAGAAAACCGACGTAAAATGCGCATTGTCGCTATGGGGGCTACAGCTCGTCGACGAAATTATGCGAAATTGTAGATACACTTAGTTGTCATCATAGTTGTCAATTACGACACTTCCAACTTTACGTGGTCTCCAATTTTTAGCTATGCTACATTACTAATATAAACTGATGTATATAACCCTCTATAGCGTTACGTGCTATATTATAGACCTTTATGTGAAACTTTCCAAGTCTTAATCATGTCATTAAGTTACGTGCATGATTAGGTAGCTGAAATTTGTATTTGTGAGGTCTTATTAAAATTGGTGTCTACTCCTAACTATGACAGAATTGAGATAAAAAGATCAAGTCTTTATCCCATATGTCTATAGGAAAACAATGGGATTGTTAAAGAAGACAAGGTTATTATACAAAAGATTGTTGACCGCATAATAGGTCGATGCTCATCAAGGAACTGTTTTGGTTCTAACAAAGGCATTGATAGAAAACAATCTCATTGTGGACTAACAATCGATTATTCCCTTGCCGTTCATTTCATACATAAATACTCACTTCCATACCCTCGACGCTCTATCTCCTTTTCATCATCATCAACACTCAACACTCAACAATAACAAACACTTATTAGACAATTAAGATTCTATCTGTCCGAGACAACTTAGACAAAATGGTTTCTACAATTACCGGTATTCTCTCCGGCGGGCTTTCAGTTGGCGTGGCCTGGGCTCTATCCCATCCGCATGTTGGACCCCCTATTTTCGTGCACACGCTTCTCTTCAATATGCTCTTCACTCCACTATTGAAGTTTCTAGCCCTTCTACACGCTCTCGACAGGTTACGTAGGCATCTACGGGTTGGGAAGACCTGGTTTCTCTTAGTACTGGCATCCATTCCCTTCTTGGCATCTTTTCTTGCTAACTTTTGCCTTGGCCACTCTTGCAAGGCGCTCGTCTCCGAAGAAACAGCCGCCAACGCAGCAAAAGTGATCGAGGAAACGACTGCAAATGTCTGGTTTGAAGGGCTTTCTATCGTTGCGCCAATGACTAGAGCCTATAAGTGGTTCACCACGGGAATCGACGGTGCTGGATATTTCTGGGGTACCTTCATGCCTGCTTATATCTTGCTATTTGTCTATGAGTGGTGTAATTATCTTTACTGTGATTATTACATCACCTTCAAGGACCTTGGGCGTGGTGGTAGCCCTCCGACTTTTAACGGATGGGCAACAGCACGTATTCGGGCTTGGTTTGCTAACGTTGACGTGATGACCCCGCCAAGAGTCTCTCCGATGGCTGACCCCTACCGCGGTCGCCTCAATACCCTTCCTCACCGAGAGGGTGAGCGACCCACTATCCTCGGTGTCACCCCTCAGCGACAAGTCAACTTCCGCGCCCCTCCAAACACCCAAGCACAGCTTGAACGTCTCATGGGCGACATTGTGCGCGATCTTGAAGCTGCCAACGGACAAGACGGGCAGCAACCCCAGGATCATATAGAGGTGCGTGCGTCGTTTCTCGAAGGAGGTCTTATGGCTCTGCGACGAAGACTTCAGGTACCTACCACAGAAAACGGCGGCCCGGAGGATGCACGGGCATCCTGGAATACTGGAGATGAGTTCGGCGGAGAGGTTTTTCACCCTCATCGTGATGGTACCAGTCATGTTGTGCTTCACCCGGAAGATGTCAAGGTCGTAATTGACTCGGGCTACGGTGAGCGACACCCTTTCGCGACAGAAGTCTGGTACTGGAAGTTCTGGTTCCATTCGTGGCTGGGAATTCGCCGACCTGTTCCAACTGGCCTCGTAATCCTATACGCCCCACGCCACGCCGGCGAGCACGCTATTATTCGTCAAATAGTCGAAGCCGCCATTTGGAATGAAACTGGTGGTCGTCTTTACTCTCTAACTGCCGACACTTTTGCAATTCCAGATGCCCCTGCCGCAGCTCCTGTTCAAGGTTAAGCAGTGAAGGGCAAGCCTTTCTGAACAACCCTCTACCCAACCTCTTCTATTATCCGGTATGTTCTGCTTATCTATGCGATTTGTTTAGAGCAATTTGTTTAACTGTTTATGTTTTAAAGTAAGTATATTTAAGAGTATAATGTTTTGTTATGTTTAAGTATTAATAAAAAACTGTTTACCTCCAACTATCCCCGTCTACCTATGGCCTACCAATTAACAACCTAACTGGGAATGAACAAAGTTGTATACAATAAGAACGGTAACACCACCTAAAGGACAACCTTTAAAGCAACACAAAACTTAATTATTCATTACCTTGGGATTATTGTGCATCATTGAAAGGACTTAGACATCGCTATATTATCCCACAAAGCTGCCTGCTATATTGTCCACCAATTACGCGTTTCATGTCGCAGGATTAGTCACCGAAAAAGCGTTATCATTTTCGTGCTATATGAGGTGAATATTATCCCCGTTGTGTAAAGTTACCCCTGAACGTAGCTAGCCATGTATCCCACATAAAAGGTATTAGGGACTAAAGATCTATTCAGATTAATCACATTGCATAGAACACAAGGTTTAAGGGAAAGGAGACCTTGTTTAGTGCATAAGCAATGAAGGTATTTGTTGAATGGGCTTTATACCATGGTATAGGTATCGCGCGAATAATTGGGTTGCAATTGGTCTATATTGCTATATATCTTTACGAAAGAAAGTAAGGGAATTCCTCGTGCGGAGAAGATATGAAAATCTTTTCGCGCTAGGGTAGCTTAGTTAGCTACCCCTAATCGTACGGCTAAACTAAGCGTTATTCCAACAATATTACTAAGGAAAGATATTAAAGTGTAACCTGCCAGCTGTTAAGTCATTTATCTAACGAAATTTAAACTAATTCACAAATTGTTATATATAAATATTCATAAATATTCATAAGGAGTACTCGTTTTCTCTTCCCAGGCATGTAATAGGCTTTATAATTATAAATAAGGCAGGAATAAAACACTATATTCATGGTTAATCTGGCAGCTTCACACATTTAAGCAACTAATATAATTATTTACTGGACTCCATAGTTAAAGCCTTTAAGTTTTACTATAAGGCAATATTTTTTAAGTGGAGTTCGTAATACCTATGTAGTATTTCTTGTTCCCTAGATTAGAAATGAAGCTATATTCGTAAAATAAATCTTACAGGTTTGCCCAATATGATTTCGTAGAATCCTAATGTAACTGTAGGCATATCATACATCTATAAAGCTAACTCTTACGGCTGAGTCGCAATTAGTACCACCATTGATACTCTTGAGTTTCGACACAAGGGTTGCCACCATAGTACCTATTAGTATCATTCAGCCCAAAGCTATAACTTTGAAGTGGTATGTGATGTAATTGTTTTATGAAGGACTATCTCTTGATCACTACCTGTGTATAACCAATATAAGTACTACTGTAATAAAACCACAGCACCTGACATCGCCTGAATATGGAAATCAACGAATTGTAACAAAGCATTCCATGATTTCATTCGCTAGTCTGGTGTCACATGTCGAACTCAAGCCACAGACCTTTATGATGCCGCCAGCCTCAAGGCAGACTTACTATCCGACAGATACAAACATCTTTTGCAGACTTTTTTCATTTTTCAAACAAGTGTAATCTGCAACTAACTTGATATCTAACTACATGGTAAGGTCAAGGTTCTGAGCTTTGCTGGTTTACTCATCCGTGCTCGCACCGCAGCGTTCCCATCAAATCGAATCAAATCAGATAATCACAATTCCCGTTTGATTTGATTGGTAATTATTAAAATGCCCCTTGAATGCCCTTGAAGGCTTACGGACACGAATGGTGGTTAGTGCTCGGCAAGGGTTAAGGCATCTGGCTAATAATTGACACATCAGGAACTATCACCATCCAGGAAAATAAACTCGAAAATATTTGAAAGAACCAAGGGAATTAAATATAAAAAGAAGCCCTTGGATCAAATCAAATCATTCTTTGATTTAATGGGAACGCTGCCGCACCGACTACATCCATCTCCGTCTCGATGTCAGAGAGCTCGCGTCTGTACCTCCACCTATCCATCACCCTTTGATGCACGCGGTCCCTCAGGACACCAGGAATCCCGTACCAATATTTTATGGTCGCATGCATATAACCGAGTTGCAGTTTTTGGGTCTCGTTCATGTCGACGATGCAGAATGCCCTCGTTCTTTGATATCGTGCCTCTATATTGTGGTCCCACTGGCCGGAATACCAACACTGGGTGCAGTAATCATGATCAAATGGTACCTGGCCCGGTGGACAGTGCTTGTTCTTCCTAATCTCGCATTTACAGGGCTGTCCATTTTTAACTTCCTGGCACAAAACCCAGAAGAATCCCTCAACCATATGCCCACAGAGGCCTTGATACCTTGCGTAACGTATGCACATAGTATACACCGAGATAATGCGTGTGGTTGGTGATCAATGTTTGCGATGCCTATTTAATGAGTTGAGGTGTTGATGAACTCTTACTATTGCGGGTATATAAAACTTGAATAACCAGCTCAGCAAAGGCTAAGTGATTTATATGCTATGATTTCGACGTGGACTTAAGTCAGTAATTTGCCCCTGACTGTAATAGAATACAGGCATACTGATTTAACTGCTAACCGACCATTAGTGTAATAGTGCCAGGTGACTGGGCCATTTCTGGGAGCAAACATGCGTCATACTACTTATTGATAACTCGATAGTCACTCAGACATAGATCATACCCGTGTTGTATTGATTCCATCTGGGTAGCATGTAACATGCACTCCTGGCATTGCGGCCTACTCATGGCTTTCATACACACGTCAGGATACAAATCAATAATATAGCTACGTATACCATCATCAATAACCATGCCTCTAATTGTTGTACATACAACTATAATGCCTTAAAACTCGGTAGAAGGCTTCATGAAGGTGATACGTTTCTTTTGAAGGGGCTCTACTAGTATAATGGCGCCTTGTTTCATAAAACACGAGAGAGTGAACAAACACCTTTATAAAAAGCCCAAATATTTTCCCTTATCCTTTGAATTGTTGAGATGTTATGTTGCATTAATGTTAATTGAGTTTTAAAAGTTCAACTTATCACTACAAACAATACCACTTACGATTAAGTACTTCAACATGTCATGAAGTCACTATCCTGGACAAATGAAGCTAGGAAATGTGAATGGGCTTGGACTTTTATAAACTAGCTCTTCATCATTAACATTACACGGAAATGCATAATCTTTGAATATACAGGTACAGTTAGATAATGGCCTCGATCACTGGGACCTCACCAAGGACGAGGCCAAACACATCAGAAGTCACCAGCCTTATAAGTTGTCTTCATGCGCAACCTAGGAAATGGTTCAGGCTTACAAAGTCACGAATTTCTTAGTCTAATAGGCGCCGCCTTATATTTCGACAAACAGAACACCACGGAATACGTACTCGATGACTTTAGCATACTACAGCTGACAGCCAGAATACATCTTGCGAGTTGTCAGGTATGAAGGTTGATCTATCACTAATTATAACGATGTGTCAGGGTTGCTTGAAGCAGGACGTGAGTTCCCTTTGAGGTTACTCCATCCTCGCTGACTCTGCCAGGGCCCAGTACTGTGGCTTTCTTTTCCGAGCCACTGAATCAGTAATATCGCATGATTTGACATTGACTACACACCCCTCCCATAAGCCAAGGGACACGTCATTTTCTCTGTAATACATCATATACTCATCTCAAATGACATGTATCAGTTGTCGCCTAGGTGCGTTGCGTGGAACGATGATTGCCACACCTATCCAATACCCTACACATTAAGCCCCCTCAACAGCCAGAAAAGAGCACGTCCTCGCCGTCTTCACTTTTCTGTTGAACATGCTGGTACTGCTCATCCAGGTGTTTGTTATTTACTTTGTATATACACTCCTGACTTTGGCGGCCATGCCGCTTTTCTGTATCTATTACCACAACGCACACACGCCTTGTTTCCACCGCACAGCATCTCTAGACACCCCCTTTTTAAAGTCGCCGGCATGTTGCGCGCGGCGCTCGAATATTGCTAGTACTTCTTGCCCATCTTTAGCACGAGCGGCAGACACTCAGCCAGGGCCTCTAGGGATAAACACGGGGTGTGAGGTTTAGCAAATCAGAGAATTTCCCACTGTTCGATACTTCAACAGACATTTCTTCTAGTCTAGCTAAATGGGCATGACTACGCTGCTCGGACTCGATATCTAGACATTCTACTCCTATCGAGCCGAGATCGCCAGAGCCATAGCCTAATGGTGGATTATACAAAAGCCATCTACGCCGTGAACCGAACAGCCAAGAGCGGATAACAGCTCCCTTTTGGTTTAATATAATCTGACGTGAACCGGCACGATGACCTTGCCCAGTTTGATAAAGGGGAAGCAGTATCTGCAAAGTTTTATACTCCTCAGTTCACAGAGCAACAAGACTGTCGGGTAGGGCGTAGTATACGACAAAACTTCCACAGCGTATATCTCTACGCGAATTAAAGGGGATTTGGCATTCTACCCACCAACTTCCACAGTGCCTACAAACCATCTAGATCTGGCCTGCCCGAGCGACCCACGAAAACCAAACCATCCCACCCAGCGTGGCAACGACGAGCACGCCTGCTTATATAGTGTAATATTATCTCCCTAGCACCTAGCAAGCGATGCATGCATATAGTAAACAAATATCAGGCAACCACCACCACCACCACCACCACCAACCAAAGGCAGGTAGGTAAATAAATGCGTGCGTAGAAACAGGGTATTATTGAGGATTCACGCCGATAGATGCCGATAATACCAAAAAAGACCCCCCCCCCCAAAACAAGAAGTTCTATGTAGGCAACATAGTTTACTTAACTTACTACAGTCGATGATTGATTGACGCGTCTGAGACAGACCCTGGCCGAGATTCACACACCATCACTCCCCCAAACCAACCCCCCTACTAGTTTAACCTGTCGCAACTTGATAGAACCGCTTTGCACCGCCCACAAGGTTTCTACATGCTAGAACACACGGTTTTCCGATTAGGTTGTAATTATGCGCTTAGGGCCAGACACGCATCGACTGCGAGGCCAACTCTGTACACACGAGATATTAGCAAAGGGGGGGGAATATACCACCACGGAGCCGCAGATTGAAACTTACCTTCCCTCCTTCTGATAGACGACATCGCTAATGACCTCCCGATCCAGATCCGGGAACATCCCAGCCAGGGTCTCCACGACATTATTATGCTCCGCGCGATGCAGGCGCTGGGCCTCGGCGCTCTCCGCACTAGCCTGTCTCGCGGCCGCCTCCTGCGCCGACATCTTCTGGCGCGCCTCGTCCGAGGGGCGGGTGTCGGTGCTGGGGCGCGGGCTGAGACGGGACGGCGTGCTGCCTCCTGGCTGCGGCGTGCGCGCGGGGGAGGTGCTCGTGCTGGGCCCGACGCCGCCGGTGTCTTCTGAGAAGATGCGGCCGATGGAGGACAGCGGCTTCTGGATCGAGCGGAGCAGGCCCGAGATCGCGGGGCCCTCCTCGCTGGAGTTGTCGCCGTCGTTGGATGACGTCGACCGGCGGGGCGTGCTCGAGCCGTCGACGTCGAACGATGGACGCGTGGAGGAGGGCCCCGATTGCAGCCCTGCCTTCTCGGATTGTTGCGGTTGGGGCGCCTCTGGGGGCTCGTCTGTGCGGTGCTTTTCTGCGATGGCGGATACGGCAGCCTCCACGTTCTTCTCGAAGTCCTCATCGGAGATTGTTAGGGTGGTGCGATCCATGTTCTCGATGAACTGCACAGCACCCATCTAGAAGCGTTATAAGCGGAGAGCTACTTCCGACGTTAGACTTAGCTTGGCCTTACCAGAGATGAAAGATAGTATCCCGCTTCTCCCCCGAGCTTTTCCTGATTGCGGAATCGCAATATGTACTGAACATTAGAAACTAGGTGGTCGGTATTTGACCGCAACACGACATAGATTAAAAGGGGCATGAATGAGTCGGCCGACGAGTCCGACTTGTTATGCTTCAGGAGCCCTGACACGATAGTTAGTATTATACGAAGTGAAATATTCTTGCAGCCGTACCAAATATAACTTTGCAGCAATTAAGAACACAGATAATCTTATCCCGAGGCGCTCTGTAGGACTTGATTTTCAAAAGTTCTATAGTCATAGTTGTTAGTGGCAACATTGTAGAAATGATATCGTGGAGTAATTCACCTTGCTGTGCTAGAGTAAGAAATCTTTTGCCGGTGTCATTGATAGGAGGAATATCCAAATGCTCCTCTCGGACCCAGCTATATATACCAATCTTCTGCGCCAGGATGTCATCTCTCTCTACGTCTTCCTGGTGTTGCCCTCGTCGCCCTGGTCCCATCGGCCGATCGCCCCCACGACGTTTTGGTTTTGCGCCGGGGATAGGCTGAGGAGCAGGTATCGCAGGTGAGAAGGTCTGTGTGTAAAGCCGATTCATGACCAGCTTCTCCATGCCTTCTCGGGCGTTGTCGAACTCTGCATCTGAGACTTCGCTCCACACCTCACACTGCGCCATCTTGTTGGCAATAAACGCAAGAAAATCGCTGATGATCTTGACTTGTTCATGCACCATCCACTGACGCTTGGCAAACTCCGACAAGAAGGACTTGAGATACCTTGCTACGGGATCAGCCTTCTTGTGTTTAAGTTGTTCTAGAAATCGATGGAAGTCGAAGGGCAGAGCCGGTTCAGGCTCTGGCTCTGGGGGCGGCGGCCGATGCAGCGGTGCCGTTGACGGTACAGGGGAGCCTGCGCTAGGCATCTTCTCGTTGGATGGGCCATCTTTCGGCGGGACTGGAGGGCCCTGGTCTTCAGGCTCCCGCAATTTCTCTTTCGATCGTGTGCTTGTCGGTGATGCGTTCGAAAGTCCTAGACCTTGCATGTCCTGTAATTGCTGAGCAATACTCGGCGTCAGGGGTTCGAGGCTGGACTTTCGCGGTGGGTGCTGCATCGGAGGACTATTGAGAAGCGGCGAGGTGATCTCTAAGCGCGGGCTCATGACTTCGGCCTCCCCTGGGCCACCGCCGTCCTCGGGAAACTGCTCCATTATGCTCTGGATTTCCGAGCGGGAATTCCCCTCTTGTTCATCCTCGCTTATATACCGCCTCTCATCGTATCCCGCGTCGGATCGGGTTGGTGACGGTTCAGGGCCATGCCCGGCAGATCGGTGGGTAGAATGGGTTCGTGACGGCGGTTCGGATCCGCGTGGAGTGGGAGGAGTTGGGTCAACATATGGGGGAGTTTCGATGGTTAGATATTGCGGCCTCGAAGGCTTAAGAGTCACAACGGAGGAATCCATAGAGTCTGTTGGCAGAGCGGGTTCAGGAATCTGATTGGAGCCAGAGCCGGAGCCGAAACTTAAAGCATGATTAGCTCCAGCAGTCGTCTCGTGTGTCGCTTGATCTGAAGAAGAAGAAGACGAAGAGGCGTTCTCGATTAAGGAGTTGCCCTGAGTCGGGGCAGGCCTGCCATCGAGGGCACCTGGCCCTGACGTTCCGGGGTTGACTTCGCCATCCTTCTCACCGCCCAACTCCTCGGGCCTCGGTGAGTCTGAGACGGGTTTGGCGGTCAGTTCGGACGTGTCTGGCAGACCCATAGGTTTTGGATGGCTCATGGCGGGGTCATGGTCGGACGAAGTGGTAGCCTCTGATGCAATGAGAGGGCTAGCAGGCTCTGGCTGAAGCTGTTCGGGAGGAGGCATGCACGAAGAGCTGCAGCCACTTGCGACCTAGGTGCCTGGAGGTGCCTGGAGGGGTGGGAGGAGGAGGAGGAGTTGTGTAGTGTTGTGTTTTCTTGTGGTCTGTGTTATGGGTTCTGTGGTGTATGTAGGTAGGTTGAGGATGGCGGTGCGTCTGGAGAATGCATGTATGTATAAATGGTATAAATGCATCCATGTATGTACATACGTACTGGGCTAGGTTTATCGTTATCGCTCGCCCGAGGGTCAGCTGCAAGACCGATACCTATCCATCCATGATCCACTCATGAACAGCCACACATGAAGACCCCCACTGACTAATAAGCCACAATAACGGCAGAAACGGCTGAACGGCCACAGACGATCTGCCTATCTTGATTGTTGAACCAAATGCGGGCCGAATCGAGACAATCCTGCAACCCGCAATTCTAAAAAGTTACACTACAGTTTACTGGCTTAATACTGCCTATTATGTTAGCAGGATATATGACTACATATACTCCGTACATACACACTCATATATCTGGTGAGGGTATGAAAGAATAAAGTATATCAAAATGCTAGAATAGAAACATACGCCTGACTCATCATACCAATTTCATCTTGTCATGTAATTTCTTCGCTGTGCATTGAATAAAAAGCTCTCTTTATTTGTCTCATACTCGTGTACACGTACGCTATCATACCCATAGTCTCTTACCTATTATATCACAAAGCTACTATAGGCTATGGTGCCCAGCTATCAATCAGTTATAAGTATGGATTCGGTAACAATTCGATTCCTCTGAACAGGATAGGCAATCCATTTGATTGAACAGCTTCCTTACCGTGGTCATTTTATCTTAGAATATGTTGACTTTATATATGTATTCGGTATCAATCAAGTATATCTACAGCAGGCATTACACATAGTGAATGATAAGAAACAAGTACGCTAGGTAATGTAGTCTCATAACAGTCGCGAATGCATGAATATATTCTCTTTACCCATTATCCTTACGAGTTCTCTCTATTTGTGTCTCCCCCAGCGCAGTTAGGTAGGTATTGATTTCGTGATGCTTATGCCGGTCTGGAAAACTTGATATGTTTCCCTCATGGTCACCCATCCTTACCGAATACGAGATTAACTGTATGTGGATATGCCAAGACTAGATTTCAAAGGCTATCTATCCTCTTACACTGTTCCCTACAATGTTATTCTTTAGACTATTGATATAAAACTCTATAGTTATACTCCTAGATTAAGTAGTCATCCCAGAATTATACTACTATAGCAGATCTTCAGTAGCTTGATGTGGAAAGCGGGATGAAGACGAAACTATTCGTACCCAATGGCTCTTACACATGCATTCGGGGCATTCTAGTGTGGACTGTGTGGTGACAATGATAGATTCAACAAGTTCTCTTACAGGGGCCTTTACAGGGAATGGGGGCCTTGGCTGGGGGGAGCTAGTCGTCATGCTGCATGCCGTACGGGTTCCTAGCAGTTGCATAACCAACAAAGCCAAGCCGCTAGGCGTACCTATGTACCTTAGCACATCTGTACGCACGCACTTTGGCATGGACTGCGGCATTACGGGCAGAACCCGGCATGTCAAAAAAGATTGTCAAAAAGGATGCTGCGGCCCTGCGGCCCCATCGTGCAACATCTGACCCGACCCGATCCCTCTCTAATCCTCGCTTCCTCCATCTACAACACCCCAAAGTCAAGTTGAAGGGCTCAATTCCCTCTGTACCGCTCCGGAAGCCGGTCGACGTCGCTCTGGGAGGCCATACATTCGTTCCAATTCCCCTGTACGTTCGTTAAATCGTTCAAAAGCAGCAGTGTTGTCTGTTGCATGCCTGTTGCGCGCTTGGCACCATCGCTCGCCCAGCGCTTATTAGATAGACTTGCTTTGCTTCCATGCTCGACGAGACCGTCCCGACAAGTGCAAGGTTCGGCAATGCGACCACATCCGCTCAAACCGATGCATAATGCCTCGAACCTCCAGTCCTATAGACTTTGATATTGCAAAAGAAGAAGAAGAAGACGTGACTGAGACTTTGGCACAACGGTCCCGAATGCGATTATATAAAGCCCAGGACACAATACACGAATGCGCTACACATTGTTACAAGAAATTTATCCTCGAGACCATTCTACGTCAGAAGCCCCTGAGGCCTTCTCAAGATGGACGGCACATCCCCTTACAAGTCGGGCGCGAACAGCCCCTCGTCGACGAGCGACGCGGTCACCAGTACATCTCCAACACGATCCGCACCTCGAGATACACAATATACGATTTCTTCCCGAAGCAAATCTTTTTTCAGTTTACGCGATTGGCCAATTTCTACTTCCTCTGCGTCGGTGTTCCGCAAACAATTCCGGGACTCAGTACTACCGGAAATTACACCACCATCCTCCCTCTGCTTTTCTTCGTGCTCTTGACCATCGTGAAGGAAGGCTATGACGATTACAAGCGCCATCGATTGGACAACCTCGAGAATGCCAACACGACGAGGGTCCTCAAGTCTGAGCCTGCGGAATCTGCTCTAACCTTTCCAACCCGGAGATGGCTTCTCAGCAAATCCAAGATCTTGGAGACGGACAGCGAGACAGACGTCGAAGTTAATGATCATGAGACGGATGGCGAGTATTCCTGGAGAAAGACCAAGTGGCAGAACATCAAGGTCGGTGACGTTATCAAGCTAGCCCGTGACGAGCCGGTACCTGCAGACCTGGTTCTCCTATATGGTACCGGCGAAAATGGATCGGCTTATGTCGATACGATGGATTTGGATGGGGAGACGAATCTCAAAAGCAGGCAGTCTCTCCCAGACTTCAAGGATTGTGGCAGCATCGCCGGCATTCGCTCCTGCCAGGCTGAGTTCGTTGTTGAGGACCCCAATCCTGATCTCTATCACTTTGACGGCCGTGTCACGGTGCATGGACAGACGCTTCCCCTGACGCCCAATGAAGCCGTATACAGGGGCAGTACACTCAGGAATACTGGTTGTGCCATTGGTATGGTGATCAACACTGGAGAGGAATGCAAAATCCGAATGAACGCGAATCAGCACCCCGATGCGAAGAAACCGGCATTGGAAGCCGTCGCTAACAAAATCGTCATCACTCTGGCAATCTATGTCATCATCCTGTCCGTAGGGTGCTCAATGGGATATATCATCTGGCGACAATCTACCGAGCAGTTTTCGTGGTACATTTCAATGGCCACTGTCGAGTTCAAACAAATCATCATCGGCTATGCGATCATGTTCAACAATGTCATCCCACTCGCACTCTATGTGAGTTTGGAGATAACAAAACTGGGCCAGATGCTTATGTTGAACGGCGATGTTGAGATGTATGATGAAGCAACCGATACACCAGCGCGATGTAACACCAACACCATTCTGGAGAATCTTGGGCAGGTGAGCTATATCTTCTCTGACAAAACCGGTACTCTCACGGAAAACGTGATGAAGTTCCGCAAAATGAGTATCGCTGGAACAGCTTGGTTGCATACGATGGATATTGAAAGCGAACAAACTATCCCTACGATAAATCCCGGTCTCAATCCTAGTCCCAGCCCTGGTCTCACAGTTCCCGCGGGACCGCTCTCACCACGAAAGTCTAGGGAGCATGCCAGTGTGATTCACGAAGATATCGAACTGTATCCTCGATCCTCGTCAGAATCTGCGTTTTCGCCCCAGCCCAGGAGATCCTCCTCGCAATGGAGATCAACAGGTCGCCCTGACCGTTTGCAACCCGAGGTGACAACTACAGATCTGCTGGAGTATATCAGGTTGAGGCCGGCGTCGCCTTTCGCTAGGCGAGCGAAAGAATATATCCTCTGCATGGCGCTTTGTCATACATGTTTACCGGAGATCAGTGATGGGAAGGTTGATTTCCAAGCCTCGTCGCCAGATGAACTAGCACTCGTACGCGCAGCCCACGAGCTCGGGTATCTAGTAACTCATCGGTCCTCGCAAACTGTGACTTTGCAGATTGACAACGGCGACGGCAGCGAAAAGGCGGAAGTCTACCAGATCTTGGATGTCATCGAGTTTAGCAGCAAAAGGAAACGCATGTCCATTGTGGTCCGCTTTCCCGATGGTAGGATATGTATCATCTGCAAGGGCGCAGACTCAATGATCATGCCGAGGTTAAAACTAGCCCATTTAGCCATGCAAAGAGCGACAGAAGTACGTAAGAGTATAGAGGTGGAGCAGGAACTTCTACGGAGAAGCGAACAGTTGGAAGTGAGAAATAGTTTCGGGGGTCGCCCGAGCCTGAATCTACGACGAAGCATAGCATTGAATCGAAACAGTATAGGTCCCAATCAGCCTCCTACGCCCACCAAAAGGCCAGCAGTTTCGAGGAGTAGATCGGTGGAAGGTTTCAGATCACGACTATCTGAGGACAAACCCCGTCCGTCTCTTGGCATTCGCACGACGTCTCTAGATGTGACGACGATACTGTCCAAGCCAGTCCCACTGTCTCCCAGTCCGATACCTGAGAAATTCAAGTTCCTAGATGATTCTTCTATCATTGACGAGTCAACTATTTTCAGTCGATGTTTCAAACACCTAGACGATTTTGCCACCGAAGGCCTACGCACCCTCCTGTATGCCCGCAAATTTATCCCCGAATCGGAGTATAACGCCTGGAGGAAGATTTACAATGCGGCGACGACGAGTTTAGTCAACCGTCAAGACAAAATTGAGGCAGCAGGTGAGATGATTGAGCAGTCGTTTGACCTAGTTGGAGCAACAGCCATCGAAGATAAGCTCCAGGTCGGCGTTCCAGAAACCATCGACAAACTCCGACGTGCGAACATCAAGATCTGGATGTTGACTGGAGATAAACGGGAAACGGCAATCAATATCGCTCACTCTGCGCGAATCTGCCGCCCAGGTTCCGATATTTTCATCCTTGATTCCTCCAAGGGCTCGGTGGAGGTGCAGATCACAGACATAGCCGAGGATATCCAGTCCGGCTGCATCCACAGTGTTGTCGTCATTGATGGGCAAACCCTAGCAGCCGTGGAACAGTCGAAGCGACTTACAGAACTCTTCTATACGCTTATTCCCACGATAGACTCTGTAATCTGCTGCCGTGCTTCGCCAGCTCAAAAGTCCATGATTGTTCAAGCTATCCGACAACGTGTACCAGGTGCCCTCACCCTCGCTATCGGTGATGGTGCCAACGACTTAGCTATGATCTCGGCTTCTCATGTGGGTGTTGGTATTTCCGGTAAGGAGGGACTCCAAGCTGCGCGCGTGGCCGACTACGCCATCGCGAAGTTCCGGTTTTTGCAGCGCTTGCTTCTAGTACACGGGCGGTGGAATTACGTCCGCACAGCGAAGTTTATCCTTGCGACTTTTTGGAAAGAGATGTTCTTTTATATACCCCCAGCTATGTATCAGCGTTATAATGGGTACAGCGGGACCAGTCTGTACGAGAGCTGGAGTCTCACCGTGCTCAATACGCTGTTCACGAGTTTGTGTGTCGTCTGCATGGGTATCTGGGAGCAGGACCTCAGCGCGGAGACGCTCCTCGCTGTCCCCGAGCTCTACGTACACGGGCAGAGGAACAAGGAGCTCAACATACCGAGATTCATGCGTTGGATGGCTGCCGCGGCGACGGAGGGTGTGCTCATATGGCTTGGTACCTGGGCTGCCTACAGCGTGTTCGGACAAGCCCGCGATGATGGGCTCTTTGCGCTGGGCGACCTGGCCTTCACGATCAGCATCGTGTGGATCAACTGGAAACTCTTGTGAGTCTGATTCTATCCGAAACCCCGTATTCTCCGCAATCCCCACTAACGGAAACCACAGCATGCTGGAGATCCACCACAAAACCGCCATCGTGCTAGGCGCCTTCGGCCTCACCTTCGCCGGGTGGTGGGCCTGGAACGCGTTCCTGGCCGCCGTCTACGCGCCGCAGCCGAGCCCGTACGCCGCGCGCAGCGGCTTCACGGATACCTTCGGCCGGGACCCCGTGTGGTGGCTCACGCTGATCGTCGTGGTGGTCGTGCTCGTCGCGCTCGAGACCGCGTACAAGGCCGCCAAGCGCAACCTCACCATCGCGGGCCTGTGGGCGTGGCCGCCGTGGAGTCGGAGGAGGAGTGACGCCGACGATGATGATGATAGTAATAACCTCGAGGACTGGGGCTTGGAGGTCTGGCAGGAGCTCGAGCAGGACCCCGGAGTCCGCGAGAGGTTGAGGAGGGCTGCGGCTGAGGATGATGGGATTGGTGACGGGGATGGGGAGGGGGAGGTGGGGGATATGGACGATGGTGGGGGTGGTAACGCGGGCTTGGGGTTGGGGTTGGGGAGGGGTGTATGAGCGATGGAAGAGAAGAGCATTTTTATGGGCGTTTGGGGTCTGCATATATACATTTATATATATACCTTAGATACGGGTACCCCTGAGTGGTCTTCACCTGGGGCACGCGGGGATTGATTGATTGGAATGAATGAGTGAGGCTTGGTTAGGTTTTCTTGTGGCTTTGGGTGGGCTTGGATAGATACCCAATACACTGCGTTGGTAGATAGTTTAACGTATATAGGCTTTTAGTCATGAAGATATCTTAGCAGATTTTACGAGCTTGAGTATTATGTTCGAGCTGGAGTGCTAACATCTTGTCATTGAAGCCAGTTATATAAAGGAGTATACACGTTTCTGGATTTTCAACTTTACCACTGGCTTATACAATCTTTTGAACTTACGTCCTTAGCTATTCGCTAGTCCCTTTACATTACGACTTGCTGCCTTCAAACATTGCTTTGACGACCTACAACCAGCCGGCTCACGTTATTACCTAACAATGGCAATCAAATGAAAGATACAGACCACGAAGTCTTGCTATTGTGCGTTGGAGACAAAGATTCCCGAACAAAGAGCTTTGTCATTGTAGTGTCGCTGTCCTTTGATGGAGAAGCATATAAGATATGGTCCAGGCACGTACAATACCATTGTGGTTTGGGGCAGAATGAGAAGCTAAACCATCCCCAACCAAAAATACACCCTATCAGTCTACCGCCATCAAGGTAGACAGGCACATTCCAGCAGCCATCATCGTATCTAGCCACAGCAGGTCATAAGCCGCAGGTAAGTACGGCTCCATCCATCCTCCGTCCTCCTTCCCTCCCTCCCTCCCTCCCTTCCCCCCTTCGTCCCAGACAGAATGTGCAGATTCCTCAAGCACCACGCCGGCTGCGCCGTCTACGGCCACACGACCGGCAGGCGCGCGACGGACTACACGCGCGAGTTCTGCGCGGCGGCGCTCGCGGCCGCGCCCGACGGCGGCGTCTTCGGCGGCTGCGAGGGCCTCGTCGTCGACGCCGAGCCCGACTTCCACGACGCCGTGTGCCGGCGGTGCGACCGCCTGCTCGCGCGCGTGCGCTGCGCTGTCGCTGAGACCCTGCGACGGAATCTGATGATAATTCCAGGTGGGGTCCCGGGGGAGTGTGGGCGTGAGAGTGTGATTAGTGGTGTGCTGAGAGCCGAGCTCGCAGTCGCTGCGAATGACGGCTGCGCGGGCTCGCCGGGCTCGCTTCCCGCCAGCGAGGTGTGGCGTGTTGCGCGTGCGCTGAAGGTAAGTGGTAGTAGCGGGGAGCGAGACGCGGCCTTGTCCCCAGAGGCGCGGGAGCCGGACGAGGCGGAGGCGGCCTGGTTCGCGCAGGCGCAGGACGCGAGCGAGGGGCGCGTGGGCACCATGCACGGGATGACGGAGATCTTCGCGGACTGGTTCACGGCGGCGTACGCGCTGGCGCACATGAAGGCGGCGATGAGGCTGGCGGTCGAGGACGAGGATTGCCTCCGCGTCACGCTGCTGCGGGTGTTGGCCCGCGAGAAGGAGGAGATCGTGATGCTCCTGAGGCGCCGCTTGGAGTATTTGGGCGTGTGGCAGGTGTTTGTGGAGGCGAGCTTGGGGGAGGTGTAGTGTTAGATTTAGCTGTAGTCTAATTGATGTTACCCCCTTTTCTGTGTGGGCGTGAAGGTCTTTATTTTCATATTACGTTGCATGTCGCTTCAGTGAGAGGATATTCATTGTGTAGTATCTCTTTATACCAGGTAAGTGATCAGCCTTCTGATAGTCTAAAACTCGTATTCTCGTATATTTAAATCCTCGAGGTATCACTGGTGGACCTTGTCCGGCAATCGAAAAAGGAGGGCAGAGCCTCAGCTGATACTGAAGTTCGAACTCTTGGATGTATCCTTCATGACTTGGGAGAAGAACGCCATCGCTGATGTAGCCAAGCAAGTCATAAAAGAGGTACAGACAAGCGAGAAGAAGATATACAAGCCTGATTGCACACACTCCGGTAGCAACTGGGGTGGTGGTACTTGCGATAATGGTGAGTTTTCTTCTCTCATCTCGCCCTTCCTATAGGCCACCGCCTTGACCTTGATATGGCTAGCTTTTCTTGATAGACAGCTAAGACAATACCTAGAGCCCGTCCAATGGATGGGCCCCAAGGAATTCGGTGTCTCGAGAGCAGATGAAAAAAACGCTCAAATCGACTGGATAGGTGTATCCGTCAGCATAAAGCAGTAAGCTCAAGCCATATCTTACTCGTATATTGACAATCAATCTCATATGACTAACTATCTACTACAGAAAAGAGACAGGCTGGGCTGACTGCGGGGCAGTAATGGGAATAGGTGCCATGGGATCTGGTGCAGTAAGCGGCGCTTTCGGACCGCTCTTTGCTGTCCGTACTCTGTCCTGTTTGTTAGTCAACGACATGTGATCACCATCGCTAGCTTAGAAGCATTTCATTCGCGGCTCTGATACTCTAATTTTGCCTTTTTGAATCATCTATTTTAAAGGTGTATTATCTTGAAGTGAGAAACTTGTAACAGTTAGTCCGAGTTTCTGTGTATAGCAGAATCTTAACCGTACCTGATATCCCCCGGGATTATTTATAGGCAGAAAGGCCAATTATGATAGTTTCTAAGAATATTTGGCTTTGGAGCTGCTATGTCTCAGTCAAATCGATTGAACCACTCATGTCAGCGCTGAAGTAAGCTGCATTGCTAATACTCATTAGGTAACAATCTTACTCCAGGCTGGCAGCGTGGGAGCTACTGACGTGGAACATATCGGCAGAATTGCTACAATGCTAACAGAACTGCGGCCTAGGAAAGGAGTCCAACTTAGGGTCATAGTCTAAAAACTTCAATACGGCAATCTTTTGATTCTGTCTTAAAAGACACAGGTGGTAAGTAGCACAAGTAGTCATTACTAGGGAAGTGCCACTATTTGAGGCTTCGCAGGGTGTTGCTCTATTTAGGGCTTATTACTTGATATTGAGTAGTTCAGTGTTCGTGCTGCTATCTTCTTCACTGCGTTGGTTATAGAGTCCTTGAGGTTGTATGTTTATATTCATGATTTCGTCAAGCGATTGAACCATATGTCAATCTACTATTTCCTTCGTTGTTTCTCAAAGTACCTAAGTAAAATGGTCATCAAGACTTGAGTTCACGCTTGATACCTAGTCCTCAAGCGCACTAGAAGAAATGCTCAAGCAATGAGAACAATTGCTTAAACTAATTGCTGCGTTCATGGACAGCATTGCTGATATGGGACACCTGCATGCCCTTCAGACCTTCTAAGCCTCTCAGGAGTGGGATGAGCTTGGCGAAGTCCTCTGTTTCTCGGAATTTCTTATGAGCATCCACGCTCTCCCAGCCAATAGCGATCACCAAAGCACGGCACTTCTCCCCTTTGAACTCGAGCTCCTCGACTGCCCAGCCGACCGCAGTCTCTCCGGTGGACTGCTTAGCAAGGCCCACAAGCTGGTTTAGGAAATCCTGCGCGCCCTTTGATGTGCTCGCTATCTGATCCGCCGTGTAACCGTCACCGCCGGGAAAATACGCATGCAAAAGCTCCGCGACGGGCGACTTGCCCTTCCCCTCCGCATTGTCTAGCACCGTCGAGGGGAACGGCGAAAGGTACACGTGGTACACCGAAGACGGGCCCTCCAGGCCAGACAGGAGCAGGTCCTTGAACGGCTCGTAGGCGGGGCGCTTCGTGAAGTCCTGATGCGCCTCTATCCCCTCCCAATCCACGAACAGACGGAGCTTGCTGTTGTCCTCGTGCACGAGGGATGAGCGGACCCGCAGGCAACCCGGCTGTTCGAGGAGCACCTCAATGGACTTGCTAAGAAATACCATGTCGACATTGGGTTTGAGGCCCAAGTAGGCGAATTCCGTAACGGGTGCCATGACGAATGAGAATGCACGAAAGGGGATGCTACTCTACGTGGTATACGCTCGGGATGGATCTATCGCTAATTGAGGTACGTAGGTTAATCTGCAGGCAGCTAGGTACCTAAATAGGCTTTAGCAACTATGACGAGAACAGGTGGGGGCTTAGGCGGGTACCGCGTATATCATGTATTGTTTCTTCACGTACGTAGGTCCTGAATAATTTATAACTTGAAGGCAATTGTGAAGTTTCACAAGTATTTTTCTTGCGAGGAATACAATATTGGAGGGGGGGAAGGGAAGAAAAGAACAGAGCCAATAAGTCTCACGGGTATTCATCTGTCAGCCTGTAGGTACGGAGTATGTCAGCGTGTATACTTAAGTAAGTTTAAGAACGCACGTGTGACTATTGCCAAGGTTACCCATCCTACCCATCTTCAATAGTACCCAACAACATGATCTGCCCCGTCACACCGGCTGCCTAACACAGCAATTACGGCCGATTTAATCTGTAATATACATAGTATTCTGTACTCCGTTCTCACCGGCGACAGAGGGGAAGGGGAAGGGGGTTCTGTATGTACCCTTGACATGTAAACCCCAGAGTATACAAGGGCTACTACGTGACAACAGTACATCATCAGTGTCTGTGAAAGCCATTGGAACTCCCCTGCAATTGATATCTAACGTATATGCAATACATGTCTACCCATCTATTTAAGTTACCTTCACTGTTCACATAAAGGGGTTTCGAATGGATCGTCATTGCTGTTGCCGTTGCCGTTGCCGTCGCCGGCCAACCCGTTCCATGCGTCTTCCACACCATGATCTCCTTCCGCATTGCCGGCCCCTTCAGCACTGTCTCCCTTGTCACCAACTGCCCTGACTCCACCTCAAATCTCAACTGCTCCGTCACCTCCATCTCCGTCATCTCCATCTCCGTCATCATCTTCATCTCCGGCTTCCTCGCTTTGCACTATTTCGGCCCGGATCTTCAAGTAATGGTTCCGGGCCTCCTGCACAAGCTCATCCTTCTCGCCCCACTCCTCATAGCCTGCAACACACGCCGTGTGCAGATGTGTACCAACCAATTGTAAATGTTTGAGGGCCTCGGCTTTATCAGTCTCCCTCAGCGCAGCGTACCTGTCACTATGATAGTAACCAGCACGTGTTCCTCTTTTCAATGTGTTAGTTGATATCAAAATACATTCATAAGTGAGCTCCTCATGCTTACTCAAAAAATATCTCGGGCCTCCATCCCATTTCGCTAACGAGTTGCAAACGTCTGTCAATCCGTTCGGATAAGGCTTCGTCCTCCACGTCCTCGAACACCCAGTTCCTTTGGCCTTCAGTAGGGATGCCTTCTTGTGATCTCCGGCACCGTTCCAGTGCCTCCACGTACTCGTCTCTTCCTTCGCACATAGAACATTTACATATAAACCCCCACAAATTATACAGCGCTACCTGTCGTTCCTCCCTTGACGAGGATAGTGGGAGGTAGGAGATTGTCAACTCTTCCCCTTTCGGAATAAAGCGGCACGCCACGGCACCCCAATATCCCGGTTTCCAATTAAGTGAATACGTAACATTAGGGTCGCATGAATGATTGAATCTACTCGCCTGGGGGAAAACGCCATCGGATTTACCTCCGCCTTCCCGGGGTATCGAAAAGTTGTTCGCCCGAAAAATGCAATGGACTCGTGTATATAGGTTGATCTGTTCTTGCGTAAATACAGAATTATCTGGCCTCGGCTGCTTAAGTTGATTTCGGACACTGGATATGACTCTGAGTTCTATTCTCTCGTAAAGTTGTAGGTATTTCTGTTGGTCTTCCTCGCTAAGGGCATTAAAAGCAGCGATTTCAGGCTCCAACCTGACATTTGGGCCAGTCGCATCATATTCGATCTGTAGAATAGGACTCTCCAGAGTAATAAGGCTACCGGGATTAATATCCCGCTTGGCGAAAAGACCAAGCCCCTTGTCCTTCGTATTTTTAAGTTCTGTCAGCTCCTGTAAGTAAGGAAGATCCGCCGCCGCCCCTATACCTCCAGGTGCTGCACCTTCGGGCGCTACACCTTCGGCCATTCTAAGAACGTATTGCAAAATTTGATTGATGATATAAAATATTGATGTATATGATGACAGGAAATAAAACTCATTCTATGTTATGATATCGTGCGTAGTATGATTTAATGATAGATGGATCCAAATCTAGTAGAAAAAACGATAATAAAGAGGACTCAAATGGCATACAGAGTATTCAAGCATAGGCCAGCATGAAAACATCTAGGCAGTCTGCATGCGGCCACGTTGGAATACAACTCTTTATGATTACAATATATGCTGGATTACAAAGGCATTGCTTGCGGAAATCGACGTAGATTAAACTGGTCGAGTTGAAGCATCATTTTCAGCCTTTATTCACCGAGACAATCCGTACGCCTATTTGCTATTATATTCTTTGTCTCTATAGCTCATGGATTTGAACGACCTCGGTCTCTTATTTTCCCACTTATTTACTAGCATGACATCCTAAATCATCTAATTGCAAGAAAACAATTACCATCAACAATCTATCGCCTTCCACGCATTTTTCTCAATGGCTTCCCCAGAACCACCGGCAAGTGATGCGGCTCCTGATGTTGTATACACATACTGGTTCAACCGAGTTGATCAAATCGAGTGGGCGTTTATCGGGATGGATTATGAGTATGAAAACGAGGGCTACACATCTGTTCAGCTATATTTTGCGGATAAGATATACAAGGATATGATCGAAGCCATAGGCGGTATTTCTACCCAGATAGCCCGGAATGATGCTCACGACGGCATACAAGGCCTATTTCATCAAGCTATCCAACTTCTTGGCCAATCACTAGAATTCGCGAAGGAGGCCGGAGACAGTCTAAAGGCATCAGTGCCGGCATTAAGAGAGCATCTTAATAAATTGACAAATGCCCCATTTATTTCCCTAGCTAAAGAAATTACGGAACATATCCTTGGGATGTACTCGCTAATAGATGAACACATATCTGGGGCCGAGCAAGTATGGAGCGGAGGTGACATAACAAGCACCAAGGAATTCGAGGATACAACCAAAGAATTCCAGAGTCTGACCCGCTGGAAGGCGGAACACGACAGTACTCGTCGCACTCTTATTGCCCGCTCGCATTCGCTTCTCCAACAGGCACTAGAGTCTTTGGGGTTAAACTCGAATCTTGTACAGGTACCGACAACACTGTTTGATAGCGAAAAACGCCCGACCTATGTCGATTACCCTTGCGGATCCGATGAGTTCCTCTACGGATTGGGCAGACGCCCGGGGGTATTAAGCCTTAAGGAACAGCTTGGTGGCACACTGACTGACGACGAAAAAGCCCAAATTCATGAAGCGAGTAATAGGCAAGCCCCAGCACCGGCAGCTATTGCGCCTGTTTTACAGAGCTATACTATGAATATTGATAACGTTGAAGCGGATTTCGAGGACCTATACAATGATGCCCAAATCCTGGATGTCAAGAAGAAGCCAGATCTTGCCAGACTCGTCACACCCACCTACGAAAACCGACAAGACACCATGGCCAAATACAAAAAAGATTTTCGTGCCAAACTAAAAATATATCGCAGAAAATTTAAGCCAGAAGAATTCAATCCAACAGCAGATTATACTCAATTAGTCATCGATATAGATACTGAGATCATGCTACTACGAGACGAGGCAGTTACAAAAGGCGCTAGGCTCACCAGCAACAATGCACTGAAGGAAGCAAGAGTCGCCGCTTTCAAACTTAAGTACTTGCGAACACTTCTAGTGAAACTTGCTTTGGGTGCAGAGCCGCCACCAACAGCGGCGGAGAAAACGCAGGCGCTATGGGACCGTCTTGATGACTGGATACTCTACGAAACCACATGGAACCAGGCAGACCAAAAGCTTATAAACGACCAGAGAATCAGAGCTGTTAATAAGGATTTTGCCAATTCTTCTATAATGGGGCGCAATGCTAACATTGCGAGGTGGAGGGGCTTTCAAGACGGATTGGACAACGGAGCGCCTCCTTTCAACACTCCCGGCGTTGATGAGGAACCAGAGGGAGATGCGGGAGATGACGACGTTCCCCCTTCCGCCTGGGACCTCCTCTCCGCAATATTGGAACCGAGTCTTCCTAGCAGGACCGTCTACGTGAACGAAAGATTCGAACAGCGGCGTGAGAATTTTTGGAGAGCAGCCTCTCGAGCCAGGGCTCTCAATAGGCCGGCTCCAGATGAACCCGACCCCAGGCCTCAATCAACACTAGGTAACTCCTTGGCTGATGGCGGACCACCAGACCTCGATGAACTTCCTTTCGACACTGTTTATGACAAGCTAGTCCTCATGATTGTCGTAACACATTGGCGTTGTCTGCAAGTGGAGAAGCTGTATTTTTAATATCAATTTCATTCTTAGTCATATAATGTGGAAATTTCGGAACTATTTGCTCAAGCCAGCTAAATTAGCTAAACTGTAGTTTAATATACTTCCTCCAATCCTGCTGTAGGCATATATTCATGGGAACCGAGAGAGCTATGCTAGGATTTGGATTCGAATCCTTTTAGGTAGGCTATTCTCTAAGTATCGATCGCTTTGTTGGCGGTTTGATAAAACAGTTGGGCATTGGCTCAAGTTCTAAAAATATTCTTGCTTCCATTGTCGATTTCATGCCTATGTCAGTGTCCTAATTTTTAATCAACTTAGCTTAAATTGGGCAGGGCGTAATGTTGAAAGGAAAACTATGTATCGTTCTAGTGGCTCAAAGTTGCCTAGAGAAACACCATTGGCCACCCCTAAAAGCCCCTAGATGAAAACGGTATAACATTGCATAAAGGCATCTATCTTCCAAATGACCATAGTGAGAGGCTTGGCCATCTCTTTGTGCTGTCTTAAATACGTCGACGTTTTAATATTATCATTCATGACTAGTCTTAACTGAAATGATCTGGTAAATGATAGACAACAAAATCTTAACATCTATAATCACCTTGCAGAAGGAAGGCAGTAGAAGATAGATAAAGCGCCAGCGTCTTACTAATCATAAGATAAGATAAACTGGCCTTGCTTAAGTAGATATACACAGCAATCTTGCTCTAGTGAATAATATAACTTCATGGCTTATCATAATCTCATTGAATGTTGGATGAATTGCATTTCGTCAGGGAGCACTTTATATGATATTTACACTTTGCTAACGGGAGTAAAACATTTCCTCAGGTGAAAATACTAAATTCCACAGGCTGCACGATTGAAAGGCATATCCATGAGGTTTTATGACTTTCATAGTTTTCTGGGAGACCATATACCTGGATCATGCCATAGGGTATGAAATTAATATATTTTTGATTTAGCAACTAATTAACCACCCTCCTTTAGCACTGACACTAGCATAATTCACCACTCAGCCACTAAGCCACAAAGACACTCTGCTATGAATCAAATTGACCGTCATACACGTGATCTGTAGGACATTCAGCCACTATGAATCAGAGTGACCGTCATACACGTGATCTGTTACACTCGATGTCCTATACAGCTAGGTTTTATATAAAACGGCGTAATGAACCCTTCTCTACACATATGAGTATATCTATAGACAACCTCAGAGACGCATCAAGTCTGTGGTAAGGTTTACGCTATTACCTAATACATACGCTTCGAATCGTCGCTTAGCTCTTCAACTTAGCTGCTCTTGAAGACGATCCAGGTCCTAAGAGTTGAACACTTGAGAAATATGGCAGATTCTCCACCTATCATCTTCTATGACATAGCCTCGGCGCCACCAGTAACATCGTTTGCTCCCAACCCATGGAAGACAAGGTCATTTACAAACCCATGCTTTCCTCAGACACGCCAATGTATCATAGACTTACATACTTACAGATACGCTCTAAACTTCAAGAAGGTCAACTACCGAACAGAATGGGTCGATCTAGCGCACGTGAAATCATTACGCATGCAGCTTAAAGCTGCTCCTGTCCGTTTCTTTGCCGATGGAGAGCCATTCTACACATTACCCATCATCGACGACCAATCCACTGGCCAGATCATCGGTGATTCATTCGACATTGCGGTTTACCTAGATAAGATATATCCTGACGGCCCATCCTTGTTTCCACCGTCCACCATAGGTCTTCATGCAGCGTTCAATAAACAAGTAGATGATATCTTCAGCGGTTGCTGGCGTCTTTTTGTCCATGGAATCCCTCTCAATCCCGGAACGGCTGATGAATGTAAGGCAGAGATGGAGAGGAGGTCAGGGATGAGGTGGGAGGATCTCACTGTGCAAGGCGAAGAGAGAAGGGTCGAATTGGAGAAGTACAAGGCATCAATTGGAGAACTAGCAAAGTTTTTCAAACGTGTGGATGGCCCCTTTCTAGGTGGGGAAACTGTAACCTACTCCGACCTCATCGTGGGAGCTTGGTTGAAATACCTTAGTGTAACGACGAAGGAATGGGAGGAGATACAGTTGTGGCATGATGGTCTGTGGGGGAGACTCAATCGGACGTTGCAGGAAAAATATGGTGATGTGAAATAAGGTCACACAGATCGTTAGAATATAGGAGGTTAGGCGACCTACATGCTGTACTATAATAGTATATCCCTCAAGGGCTTTAGATACACTTAGACTTAGACTTTACAACAATTAACGGGTATTCATCCTATATCTTTGATACATATAAACAGAAAAAGAAACAATATAGATAGAATATTGCTTCTCGCCACAAGGACTTGCCTCCGGGAATTACGTCAAAAACATGTTCTTCTCTGAATCCAAAAGTTGATACATGGAATTCCTTGAAAGGTTGGAGACTTCAGGCAACTCTGCTGCGTGCTTGTGGCTTCTTGATGTTCCAAAACCCTAGTGGTGTTGAACATTCACCTCTTTCTTATCAGTAGGAGAGTTGCCAAATTCAAAGGCCTAGGCTATAAAGTCTTATCTTATAAGACACACCCTAGATAAGCTATAATTCAAGAATATCCCAAGGCAGACGTAAATAACTCTCCTAGGATAAAAATTGTATTATCCTTCGGTACTTGACAGTGATGGTATCATTTGGGTCCATGTCAGACTTGTTGTCAAGCCGCTTCCTCCCCTTTCCCCTTTTAAAATAGCGGAGGGTTCTTGTCCCGTTGTTCTACCACAACAGAGCAGGGCTGTAATTTTCTACTAAATTCCTTCTTACCTATGCTTTCTACATAATTACGCGATAACACGTAACTAATATTCACGAAAGAAGAACAGAGCAAGTAACCATTCAGCAACAATATTTCTAAGTCATTCAATATGTACTCGATCGCTCCTTTTATACTATCTAGTCTAGGCCGACACAATCCGATCACTCCACATCAAGCTCGCAATCCATCTAAGCAGTAAAGGTGGAGTTGATGGGCCCGAACTTGATGTTCGAGTAGATGACGGTCGCATCAGGGGCATCCGCCTCGACGTCAGCCGGGACGCCCGAGCCGGTGTCGCAGGTACCGCGAGCGGTGCCGGGGCCGGTGCCGTCGACGGGGTACGTCGAGTCGAGCCAGAGCATGTTGGCGGCATGGTCGTCCCACAGGGACATGACGAGGACCATCTCGCTCTCGAGCGCGGCGCCCATCTGCTCCAGGCCGCCGCGCTGCGCGAATACGTCGGTGTCGCCGAAGGCGACTTTCTGCGCAGCGCAGTAGTCGGCCGTGATCGAGTTGCCCGGCACGCCGTCGATGGTGCTCTCGGAGTTGGGGATGACGGTGCCGCCCTGCACGTAGAAGCGCTTGATCTCGCTGAGCGCGCCGGAGTCGCCCGTCAGGAACTGCGTCACGACCGTGAAGGGCTGTGCCGTGTCGATCGTGTACCCCTCACCGTAGAACTCCAGGTTGCCCTGGCGGTAGCTGTTGAAGTCGCAGCCATCCGGGTCGCAGTCGCCCGCGTACCGGTCGGACGAGTACGTGCCGCCGCAGTCGTCGCCGGTGCACGAGTGCTGCTCCGATGTCGAGCACGGGTGCGGCGTGTACGCCGTCGAGATGGAGTTGGCCTCCCAGATGTCCATCTCGGCGCAGCAGCTTCCGAGATCACCGACACCGGCGTTGGCGTCATTGCTAGAGGGGTTCCAACCTTCGACGTTGGCCTGTTTGGGTGTTCGTTAGTTGTGTGTTTTGGGAATTGTCTGAAGGCTGAAGCTGCTTGGTGTACACGTACCTTACCGTCGATGAACTTGACATCGCGCGGGCACTGCGAGTCACAGTATCCAGTACCGTACTTGGCACCGGCAGTGTTGGTCTCATACTTGCTCAGGCCACCATCGGCGTCCATGGAGACAAAGTACAGAGCACCGTTCAAGCCACATCTGTATAATATTAGCTCACATATCCCATGATAACGATAGAAGGAAGGTTGGTCATACGGCAACTTAGAGACATCGACATCAAAGGTGAACTCATTGCCGAGCAGGTTGAACATCTGGTAAGTCTCGTCGTCTTCCATGAGGAAGAAGCGGCTACCGATGTTGGTGCTGTATGACCCCTCGGTGACGAATTTCAGGGTCAAAGCATCACCGCTGGTGCTCGCGCCGTATGTCTCAGTGTACTCTGCGCCGTCGATACAGCACTGCGTAGCACAGCTCTCGCCATCAGGACACTGAGCCGCGTCCCACTCGTTCCCGTCGTAACAGTTAGTACTGTCCTCGACGCCATGTGTCCATCGCCAGTTAGCATCAATCGTGACGGAACCGTCGACGTCCGTGCAACTGCCTCCCTCGCTGCACTGCTGCCAGGTCAGGGCAGGGTGTGTCTCCTCGGTCAGGGTGCATGCCTGCTGGGCGCGGGCAGCGGCCACGAGGGCTGTGATGGCGGCAATCTTCTGATGCATGATAAAACTGAGTATCCCACCTGACAAAGAATGAACGAAGGGGCTGGTGTGATTTGCAAAAGATATTCGCAAGCAGTAGTTCGAGATGGGATACTTATATATTACTATCGACTCTCCATCTTGCCTCCCATTTTTCCACCCCCATCATATCATGGTCTCATGTTGATACGTCTGTGAGCTATCCCTGGACGGTTCTCACGGGCGAATTGTGGGGATAGCGGCCTAGAAGAATCGTCTCCGGTGTTTTTTTGGAGAGATCGTCTCCGGCTTGCGGGCCGATGAATTCCAACCGGTTCCCCTTAGGTGTCTACTACACCGTGAGGGTAGGACGGCGGGATGGCGCACACACCCTAATGTCTCAATCGCTAACAACGAAGCTGCCGATCCCTTCCACGAAAGCCTGGACAGTGGCAAGCATAAGACCGCAAGATGGACATCTCTGCTAGGTATAGGAGGGTGCTGAAGCCGACATCGACGCATTGACGATGTGACTTGATGAGCGGCAGCGGGTGGAAAATCCAACGGCCGACCATGGGAAGGTTGGAAAAGCTTTCCAAAGCGGGCGTCATACGCGCTGTTGATTGGAGGCCTTACCCCGATGTAACGGAGGATGGCTGCCGTGTGTGAACAAGGAAGGACGCATGCATATTGGAGTTGCCGAGAAATATACAGTTAGTCGGGGCGCTGGGTGGCTATGCCTAGTCATATCTGCCCGCAATCCCGTAAGGTATAGTCTCTATCTGCATCTTTGAACCCACTTTCTAAGATAGAGCCCCCTGTTTGGAGACTATGCAACCCTGGCTCGCTATTGATGGATACAGGGTTACTCCGCAAAGGAATAGTTCCCCGACTTGAGACCCCGCACGATGCCATCTAAGATTTTATAACTATTTATGTAGAAAAGGGGTGCATGTGGACTCTGACCAGTGATTAAGGTTAGGTATTGTACGTTCCTGCATGAGCACCTTCGTGACAGAGAAGCTAATTCGCTGTTATTGCTCGATCCTGACGGGAAACTCCTCAGAGAGAGATGTCTTAGATAAAGTACCCATCTACGGAGTACTGTGACTAGCCTAACCTAGACGGTGGGACTAGCCTGGGCGGTAGGAATACTCGATAGTCCCATATAAGTCTCGGTACCGATTACTCAAAATCGATAAATTAGTCGTCCTATAAGCTTGTCTAGTCGATTGGCTCTAGGTAGCAGCTCACAATCTTACACTCTATATGAATATGACTTATCTTCAAGTAAATGTCCCGCGGTATAACCGCCCGGATAGGCGGTCCTTCAACTCTACGTAGTTCCAGTTTTGACTGACGTAGAGTTAGAGTAAGACTATAGCTTTAGGCATGAGTTACCTATCACTTGCGGCATAAGTCCTGCCGTATCACCAAGTCTGTAATGGATCTGATAGTCAGTTGAATGAATCGCATAATTGCAAAGTATTCATAGATGAAATCAAAGTGGGTGTTCCGTCATAGTTTACCTAAAAGGCTAGAAACGTGTACGGCGCCGACAGCCCGGTATCCATCTACGTCGTAAAAGGATATATGTAATCGGTGGCGGTGTCCGCATCGTGACTGTATCATTCGGGCCGTCATATACTCAGAACATGGAGAAAGTTGATCAAGATATCGCTAAACACCTCTTATCTGCATGACGCGTTAGTAGTAGATTCCCGAATCGATCGCATAGATGCCAAGCGCAGCTAGAACATTAGGATTCAATGATTTGCGGGATGATGATAGATCTTTGTTAGTAAATCCAAGCACTCAGCCCCCCTTGTATCAAGGCGAGCTTCGAAGGACATTCAACACAGTAAGACCGGGAGACAAGACAAAAGAGAAAGCAAAATAGAATGTTCAAAGGAATAGTCACGACCACCTAGTCCTAGGTATGATAGGAAGCCATGGTTTCGTTTGCGAAATATATATTGTTCTGAATATATACCTAGTAGTCGTTCGTGCCGCCTAAGCATGCTCCTCCAATCCGCAAACTGGCAACATCTTACTGCCCAAGTTGCCAGTGCTCAGACCGTCTCAGGCGTAGGATCGACAGCTTCCTGTTTGTCTACCTGGGCAGCAGACTTCTTCTTAGCCCCTGGCTTCTTCTTGCGCTTGCTGCTGCCCGTGCCAGATCCAGTCGGGGCTTCCCGAATCCACTTTGCGATTGCCTCAGCCCGCTCGGTCAAGATGGGATATTCCCTTCCATCGTCCACAGCCCATCGTTTAGGGCCGGCATTGGGACTTGGCAAGCCACCGTTGGCGTGATCAGCCTCGGCCCGACGCTGACGGGCCAAGATTGCCGCTTTGAAGCTTGCCTCATCGTTGACACGCTCGTCTTCCAGCGCCTCGATGATGGCTTGATGTCGCATTCGTTCTTTCCGTTGGTCATCTGTCTCGGTAGGACTTGTGCCACCAGTGATAGCCAGAGCGTTCATCGCGGCAGTCGCGGCGGAGAGCCCGTTCGACGAGACTGGAACGGGCAATGGCGCGGGAGCGCATAGGGTTTCCCAGCTTGACGACAGTTCAATCCAGTTATCGGCACGACGAAGCACTTCGATCCAGTCGGCTCGAGCAGGTGACCGACTGGCCTGGAACACCGGATAACCATCTGCAAGGCGGGCAAGGCGGGCAACCATATGCGCATGGCGTTGCAGTTCCTTGGCTGATGTCTGTATCAGGGTGTGGCACAGCAAGAGAGAGTGCAGCGCATCGGTTAGCAGCGGGTGGTAGGTAACCACTTCGGCGGTCGTCTGCACGGATTCTACAGGGGAAGAACCTGGCGCTATGAGTTCAGTTGAGGGATAGGGTGGAAGATTGCTTGGTGGTGTGGCTGTAAAGAGCGCTGCCAGCTCGTACACGGTGTGGCTAGTATAATTGTCATTAGGACTGCCTGGGTCTTGAGACCCATAGCGAGATTGGTTGTGATACCTCCTGGCTCGGTGGGTCGTCACTTGATTAACTTGCCGGCTGAACTCATCCGATAGCTCGATGGGTAGGTTCGGAGAATAATGGAAATGTTTGAAGTATTCCATGTAGTCTCGTAGCGCACGTTTCGCATAGACACGCACCGTTTTGCGGGTTTCGAGTTGCTTCTTGGTTGGGCCCTTGTCCTCCGCTGATGATTCAGTGTCTTGAGGCAATGAATTGCCATTAGTGCGAGGACCATTGGCTTCATTCTGGGTGTTTCCATTCTGCCCAGCCGGAACAGGTGATTTGGGAAGCGCAAGTGGCACATGATCGCAAGCCAGCGTAAGGTAACAACCGGCGCGTTGAAACAGAAGCTGTACTTCTGTGCTACTCGGTTGATCCCTCTCATCAAGAGGGGGGTTGTCTCGCCGTCGGCCGGCCCTTCGTTCCAACTGCATGTTTTCCTCTGCCACGGGCTTGTGCAGTGGTTTCTGGAGACGATACACGGCGAGGGCATTTGTGAGGTCCTGTACAGCACCTTCATAGTCATCCTTGAATGTCCGAACAATAGCGCGCGTCCTTAATGGCTCGCAGTCAGAAGGCCGCTGGCTAATAATGAGATCCAATGCGCGAAGGTCAGTACATTCGGCCAGCTGCCTCGAGGGTATCTTCTCGTGGAAGAAATGAACGTAGTTCGCATCTGGGTCGTTGGGTGCTCGTTGCAACACAAGGCCAGCCACGTTCTCTAGAGTTGAAGTCGACTGCATCGTAGCAACGCTCGAGGCGATCTCGTCAAGGTGGTATGCGCGCGACAATTTCTGGGTAGCTTGTTCGCGCATTCGAAATCTTCGTTCGGGGCTGAGCTTTGCGCCGGCGGAGTTTCCGAACCCAAGTCCCAATGCTTGCATATGATGCGCAGCTCCGCCGGACAGCGAGTTGGACAGTGCCGAAGATGCAACGCCATTAGCAGCACGTACAGCCAAATCTGTGGCGCCGTCTACCAGCTGCCTTATCTTGACCAAGTCGTAGAACACTGCCGGGTCGACGGGGCGAGGTAGGGGCATGTAATAGTTCGCATTGGCGAGAGTTTCGAGCACTTCGAGAGGCAATTGAAGCCACGGGCCGTGAAATGAGGATATGTAGCGCCAATGCCTATACGAGCGCAATGTTAGTGACCTGGTAACAAGGGAAGAAGGAGAGGCATTGGTCGGGAAGGATTGAGAGGCTGCCTTTCCACGATGCCCGAGCCATAAGAACTGCAACTCACTTATTTCGACATATGACCAGCGCAGAGGAGGAGGAGGAAGGTTGCGACATGGGGGATGCAGAGGGGGCTTTGTTCTTCTTCTGTGTCGACGACGACGCTGAGGATTCTGTAGAGACTTGCGACTCCATGGTGAGAGATTCGGCCGCAACAGCAGACTTCTTGTTCTTCTTACCCATTGCGCATTGGTGATATGGTGATTTGTTTTCGAATCAATGTTACTATAGAAATACGAGCATTCTGGTTACCCTCGGTGCCGGGGCAGCCATAAGTGAGGGTGCAAGGGTGAAGCGCGATGAGGTAGTTGAAGAAGGATATCGATTATCGTTCACATATCGATGTAAATCTCGGCATTAAAGCAATGTGGTACATGCATACCTTAGGTACATACATGTACAAAGTCACCCTACCTGTACATACCTGGACGTATGGTGGGTGTTGTGAGTTCTTATCGATAATCGATATGTGATCTTCGGCTTCTATCGGCACGTGATGCTCCTTCCTTACTCACTTCATCCCGATAGCAATTGATTCCTATCGATAGGGGCTTTAGTTTCTGACAATATACATATACTTGATCATTCTATCTAACCTAAAAGCTACTCAGTAACTTCTGTGCAGCAATTACGGTGTCGTTTTTGCGGCAGCAAGGAAAGATATCGTCAAGGTTGTGTTCTCTCTTACCGTAAGACTTCACTTCACGGACGATGCAGGAGGCATTTATTGTTAACTTGTGGTGAAAGTAATATCTTGCCATTTAGGGACGGTGGGCAGCGATCCCATCAAATCAAATCACAGATGAATTTTCTCGAAGAAAAAAAAAATTTTTTTTGATTTTGATTTTGATTTGATTTGATTTAAATCAAAATAAATTGATTTGCACGAGCCTCTTTATGATTCAAACTATTGTAAACTGTTCAAAAGTTACTCCAAGCTTCTATACCATAACTAAATTTTGATCAAGGCGTTTTTATTTGATTTGATCTGATGGGGCAACAGCCTATTGCCACGGTCAATGTGCAAAAGAGGATCAAGGACGATTACAAGTCAAGGCATCTTGCAAGCAGTTGCCTATAAATCCAAGCCATCTGTCTCTCTAAGTAGCTATCCTTAATCTTATCAAGTGTCACCAGCCCTATTCTTTTTTATCATTATATCATGAATCTTGAGAGGAGGCCATGTCAAGGTGCTAATTGCAAACACCTGACCAAACTCGATTCAGGAGTCCAAGGACCAAGGTGTCAAATGTTGAGATAGTAGTCTCAGGCCCCATAGGTTTCCCTTCCTTGCAAGCTAGTAGCCGCCTCATACCGTAGCAAATCCTTCAGGACGTTCCAGTCGAATTGCGCTGACTTGTTGAACTTTCATGTACCGCTTCCACTCCTATGGCCGGCCCATACATAGCCAAATTGCTTGATTTGTTCCTTGGCCTGATCTTCATGATGTGTCTTTCTCTGGCTTGCCGTGTCCGAATCCGCAACTCCAAAACACCAGTCAGATCCAGTCGTATTAGAGCCAAGATACTCCTGGAGCATATACGACATCTTAGGGGCTACTTTTCTAGGAACGAAGTATAGTATTAGCTACTAGCTTATTAACATCCTTAGATTATCTATTAGACACATACTTGCCGCTGGATTTGCCCGACCGATCTTGTTTATTATTGGTAGAAGCTGGCATGATTATATCTAAAGGTAAAAATTTCTAGCCCAGATACAACTGTCGCTAGATAAAGGTATAGTTGTAAATAGTTATATATAATTATATATAATTCAAGATATCAATATGTGAATGAGGCCGATCGGAACTCTAAGGAAAGAAGAACCAAACCAATTCGCACTCGTTCTTGTCTCCTTTTTCTACATTTATTAACTGCGACTGTTTTCGCAATGGATGTAATTCATCCTACAGGTTTTGCCCGGGCAAGGTGAGCACTCTCCTCAATGACTGGCAAAACCTAGCACATCTGTGATGGATGGTGGCTGAAATGCAGCAGCACACGACAAAACCGACATTACCTACATGCATAATATTGGTGGCTTTTGTTGCCCAACACTGAGCGAGCCAATCATATATATTGTTCGCCCACCCTCTCAGCAAAATTTGTAGCAGAATATGCAATTTCAGGCTCAAGTCAATGCAAATTCCGCAAAAACTAGGCTGAAATATCATAGGCGAATCTCTCAACCTAGCGAAGCCCGAGGGCTGGTTGGGCCACGTAAATACGTAACACTAATCCCGCTCAAATTTTTTCTCAAGGCTCCCGTGCCCGATAGGCAGAATTTCTGCAACGATCGCGATTGTCTACCTCCAGCCAAATCCACGCAGAGCCGCATACTATAACAGCTTGAGGAGGATTTGAGTGCATACGTCTCTGGTACCGTGGCGTAGATCTAACCACACTCTAATGGGTGATTTAAACGTGCCATACCTATCCGACCATGTCCTCGAAAAACCGGAAGATCCCTCGCTCCGACTGGGACCGCCACAAGTCCGCCATCGTAGAGCTGTACGTGATTGGAGATCTTACACTTGAAAACCTTGCTGGAAAGATGAAATCAGAATATGGGTTTCATGCTAGGTAAGAATGCACCCTGGCTCTGTCATTCGTATCAAGCTTACGAATACGGGATCATTAGTATTTCACAGTACGAGGCGCAGCTCAAAGCTTGGACGGTTCGCAAAAATCTAAAGCATCATGAGTGGAAGGCGATTCTTGATAGAATCGATGACTTAACATCCAGGGGTATCATGAGTAGAGTTATGATATCGGGCTGTCTGGTTCCTCAGCATAGACTCCAACGAGCTAGACGACACGTTCAAGATACTAGACATAAACGGCCAAGACACGATCCTGATGATATAAGGGCGTTAGGTAGTCCTATGCTAGAGCAAGTATCGATTGAGATACAGAAACAGGATGGGATATGGTCTTTGGATAGGAGTACTGAAAGTGCTAAATCCCACAATCCCAAGGGGCATCCAACTCGGATTGACCATCACGATAGCAATTATGATGACCTTCATCCGCTTGCAGAAACCGTTCTGCAAAATAGCCTATCAAAATTCACTGACAGCATCAATAGGGATGTGTCATTGTTGAATACTGATACTTCAACTACCACACCTGTGAGCATAGTGGTAGAATCGGGAACGATATGGTTTGAGGATCTACCTTTCAGGCGATTCGAAAAAGATATATACTCAAAAGGCATCCAGTTAACTATCCTCCCGGTTGTTGACAATGCGGAATACAATGCTGAGTTTAGATTTTCGTCTCACATTCGACACCTGGTACCGAAACTTCCACCCTCACTTTTTCGTATCATTGCAGATCCAGAAGATGGACACAATGAATCACCCCTATTTGATGAAGCCTTTAAGACTTTACTTCCGGCAAAGGAATTCTCGGCCGAACAAAGCAACAGTATGAAAAGAGCGCCTCAAGACGAGGATTTCATATTCCAATTTAACCGGCTTCTACTGTTCTCCATTGTTAATGGCTTCGCGGGCTTGGGGGATGTTACTTTTTGCAGCGTTGTTACGGCTAGTTTGATAGAGAGCATGACGGCAGTGCTCTTCCAGGTGCTTCAAGCGAGCCCGCATTATGTCCCAAAAGCCTTTGCAGAGAACCTTTTTCGAGCTGCTATTGAAGCAAGATCAGAACAATCCGTCAGAAGATTACTGGCAAGTCACCAGGTTGGTGCCAACGATACAACCTGTCAGATAGAAGGTCAAAGATATACCCCCATCGAACGCGCGGCAATGCTTCGCTACGTTGGCATTGTCGAGGTACTATTAAGTGCAGGGGCCGATGTCAATAAGACCTATCAGCAACACCCTGGCGAGGGAGGTGCCCTACAGAAATTGATCGTCGGTGCTCCCACGAATACCGTCGAGACATCTGAGTGGTTAGATCTTGTGGATGTCCTGCTTCACGTCGGGGCCAAACTTCATGCCTCGGTCCTCAAGAACCTCTTTGAATACCATAGAAAAATATCCAAGTTAAGCTACAGCCTTCTTTTCAAGGTCTCGACTGACAGTCATTCGGATTTTATCGAAAATGGTCTTCTACAGAGCACCGCTTCAGAGCTAGCGGATTTACAAGCTACGAGGATTGTCCTAGGCATTCTACACGCATGTGCGAAAATACATCAGTCAAGCTGTCTGGCACGCTTCTCGAGCAAAGTAAATTGGGCCCTCATTGTTGGTGCAAAACGCGGTCATTACGACTTTGTTAAACATCTACTCGAATACTCAGACTCGTTGCATAAGGTGCTAAGTGCTGCTATCAGAAGCGGTCACAAAGCACTGATAAATCTTGTTCTCGATTCGAGACCCAATATCAACGGCCCAGCCCATAGTATTGACAATGAAGCCTGGGACCCAAACAGTTGGCAGTCCTCTGAGACAATTACCACACCTCTAGCAGAGGCAATCCAAGCCAAGAATTCCACTCTAATTGACCAGTTCGAAAAAGATCGCGTGCTCGAAAATCTCAACAATGGTAGATGTTATGAGCCGGCAATCACGGCTGCGTGCAAAATCGGGGATTTAGCGTACGTAAAAAAGATTATATCTCTTAATCCCACACCAAGGCCTACGGACATGACGATGGCATTGTTCTATGCCATACGACATGGACATGAAGAGATTGTATGGCTGCTGCTTGATGCGGGTGCCGACGTCAATAGATCGTCACGTAGTCTATTAGATGCCGCCATAAAAGTACAGAGCTCCTGGATAATTCGATCTATCCTGGAAGCTGATATTGGTGAGAGCCCGTCGAATGAAGCTTTCGATACAGTGGTCGCCTGGGGTGACAGATCGATCATTTCCAATCTAGCTCGTGTCTTTCCAGATTTGGTCGTAGGTTCGAAGGTTTTAGCTAGAACGATTGAAACCGGAGATATGGATATGTTCACCTTTCTCGTTGAATCTAACCTCGCCACCATTGATGGTCTTACATCATGCCTGGAAGTTGCTATAGCTAAAGGCGACTCTAAGTTACTCGAGACTCTAATTAAATTTGGAGCGGACCCTTCCAACAGCTCCGTCTTGGAATTGGCTGCGAAGACAGGTATAGAAATGCTTATCGTGCTTTTGGAGTGGATCAAGCAGCGAGGGAGTACGAGGACAAAAAGTGTTGGGGCTCATGTCTTGGTCTCGGCCATAATGGGAGTGCCCATCATGCCTAAGGCTGTCAATATGATCCTAGCATCTGGACTGTTTGACATCAATAGGCTTTGCTTTATCGGTTCACCATCCTCGAGTCAGTCTCCGATAATTGAGGTCAGAGGCGTTCATGAGAATCAAACAAATACATCAAGTATCAACTATCCAAGGGAACATGGCTCAGCTAGCGGGTGCTGGGTGACTCCCCTTGGAATTGCAATTCTAAAGTATAAGGAAAGTCTAGGCTCTAGTCATAGTTACGTCAGGAAATTGATTAGTTATGGCTGCGATCCTAACGCTATCGCTTATTCCGAAAAGACAGGTGGCCGCATTATAGAAAAGACTCCACTGCTATTAGCAATCGGCAGCATGAGGAAAGACCTTGTCAGTTTGCTGCTCGAGTCTGGCGCCGATTCCAATCGGGCAGCCTCGATGACAATCAAACGAACGCCGCTTCAACAGGCTGCTGAAGCTGGATGTCTTGAAATTGTTCAGCTTCTCCTAAACGCAGCCGCAGATGCAAATGCGAGACCAGCTGTCCGTGGGGGCGGTACTGCGCTTCAACTCGCGGCTATCTCAGGCAACTGTAATATTGTAGTTAAGCTTTTACAACACGGGGTGGATTTATTTCTGTCACCTTCGAAAGTGAACGGTCGATGGCCCCTCGAAGGGGCTGCTGAATACGGCCGTCTCGACATGATTGGACTACTCTGGAAAATCAGTAAAGAGACCCCCTCTCCTGATGAAGGTGAGACTGGGTTTGAACCTAGAACTTGCCATGAAGCAATGAAGCTTGCTAAGGACAATGGACATTGGGCTTGTGCGGATTTGATTGCAGAACTTTTCAGCCTACCCATCACGGCAGGCAGTCTACCCCAACTGCCAACGACCTCTCTTACCCAGGTTCTCAACGTAGACTAGAGATCACATTCTCCACAACACTATACTGAATATTGGCGTACAGAGATCGTCCTATCTAATAGTTTTTATCATGCAGTGAAGATCACAACTTTTTCGTTTACGATCTGGTGTTGGTATAGTACTTTCATCTTAGCAAGCCATAGTTGTAAACTCTTTAGGCTAGAAACTACAATAACTTTTCTCAGTTCTATGGGGAAATTGTGTTGAAACATTAATATTGCGGCGATCTTGCGCCTTTAGGAACTCGTAGATTAGATGATGAGTACCAACTGAGGCTCAAGCGCTTTTCAAAGGCGCAAGTCGCTATACATTCTTTCAGTCAGATTCATTTTAATTTTGTTAGACTTTGATAGCTTCTAGACTAGCAGATACAGCTTCTATCCCACGGGGAGAAAACAGCTGTCTCATGCGAGAGCCGTTAAATACTAGAGCAAGACTAAGCATCAGGTTGACGAGTATTCTTGCTTATGCCCTCCATTTCAATATAATTTACAGAATGAACAACTCTAAGCTGAGATTGCATGAGTGATCAATATGTCAATTCATATATAGGGATTTCAGTAGATTGGCTTTTTTGTCTATATTTTCTGTAAACCAATGTCTTTCAAGGAGACTACGCACGAAGAACAGTAAACTTTATCGATGACGAACAATGAATACTAAACATATCTCTAGAATACGTTTTCAATATCATCAGGTTATTTTTATACTAAGTATTATATACTTCATGTTAACTAAATCATCTCAGAACTTGAATATACTGCATAAATAGAGGGTAGCCTCCATAGGTCAGGTTTCTGATGTTCGTTCAGATAGAAGTATGAAGCTATTCTACCTTCATTTCTCTCCGCCACTCCTTTTTAACTTCCGCAAGGAGGCCCTCTTTTGTCAGGACATCCACAGCTGTGCCTGCCAGTGCCTTTCCTACTCGCAGACACCTTTCGAAAGCCTCTCTTGTCCCTGCTGCCTTGGCAAACTCCGGATTATGGGGGCCATTTCCACCTGGGCCAGGTATAATTGAGAAGCCCGAACTCAAACTGGGCATAGCATAACTTATATCACCTTGGTCAGTACTCGCCATCGTTCTGCCCTCGATTTCATCCACATCCCCATTGTCGGGGATTAAGTGCGGTGGGAAAAGCGCATTGAAATATCTTCGGTAGGAGCCGCCCAGTACATGGTTAGGCACATGGTCTGCGTACGACTGTACAGGAGTCATCGTGAGGGTCGCGCCAGTCGCAGTCGCGCCGGCTTCGAAACAGGAGTCAACTTTCATTTTGAGTTTATCCCTCCTTGCTTGCGTGTTTGCGCGAACCACGAAGTTGCCAGCTGTGTATGCATGGATCACGTTAGGCCGAACGCCGCCGTCCGTGATGTTCCCTTGTATTACATCACCGGGCATTGTTTGTTGGCGAAGAACGGAAAGGGCGTTATAAGCTGTGATTAATGCATCGAGTGCGTTGATACCAAGCCAGGGGCTTGCAGCGGCATCTGGAACGCTCAGTGTCAGTATCCTTCCTCTTCGGTGAATTTTTGGTATCAGGTAGGTATTCGACAATAAATGACCAGGAATTACTTACGTGCCTCACGTCCGACATACTCGACCTTAAATGCTGTGTATGCGGCAGTCCTCATAAGAGCAGTGTCATTAGTGATGCCGGGATGGGATATCAAGCTAATATCAACTTTGTGATCTCTATAAGCTCCGGCTTCCAAGAGTTTGATCTTGCCACCGCCACCTAGGATTGTCAGAATCTTCATTCGCATAAAGCTGCACTGAGCCCAACAACTTGTGTCCCTTGTCATTTAGGAGACTGACCTTCTTCTGCGGGAGTTCCAAATATCACAACTTTACCACTCAATCTGTGCAACTTCATCATCTCGGCAGTTGCGAGTCCACCGGCAACAGATGCGGTGGCAATGAGGTTATGACCGCACGCATGCCCAATTCCGTCCAATGCATCTAGGCACCTAAGTCAGGACTCAGATTCGGTTTCCACAGGTTTCAAAACACAACGTACCCATCTCGACGTTGAACGACACGACCGGCCCTTTCTTCCCACTATCAAACACAGCAACCCAAGCAGTGGCCAGGCCATAGGCAGACGGCGTAACCTTCCATCCAGACCTATTCTTCATGAACTTTGTCAAGGTCTCATGCGCGATGAACTCTTCATAGCCGAGTTCTGGGTTGTCGTGTATCTTCTTGTTGACCGGCCACAACTCATCTGCAATGCCGTCGACATAATTGTTAATGTCGCCAAGATATTCAGGTTCGTCTGATGGAGATGAGATGGGAACTGCGTCTTCATGAGAGACGAACACGAAGTCGTCAATTTCCCGGTACATATTCGCGTGTATTTGCTTATGCTTCCGGCAGTGCCCTCGATCTACACGGCAAACGCTTAGCTACTATCGCAATTATGAAGCGGTCGAGTATGCCATGAACCTATGAATGCATCTCACGATCGCCCTTTATCGGGAGTTGCTATGTGTAACAATTGTTAATTGCCAAGTACCCCCATTTCTTGCGGATTTAAGGTTCCCAACCACCCCTCTTCAGCACAGGCACTTCAATAGTTCGGGAATGTTTACCCGTACCTCGGAAAAAATGGATAAGGTACTTGTCAAGTTACCAGGTTGGCTAGAAGCGAGTTGAAAGTGTTGGCGTCAGCAAGGGTGACTCGTAGCTGATCTCACAGGAGAAAGTAGTATTTAGCCAATTCAATAGATATCGGAGATCGAGTTGGCGTTACCGATCCATTACCTTATCTCTTGCGATACTGGTGGAGCCGGAAGTCTCCGAACTATCAACTCCTCTATTGACCAACCTAGCACCTAGGTAACAGAACGAGCAATGTAGTAAAAGGGGGGACCTTTGGTCCCTGATAAAGAGAGTCTGTGTCGCCAGCCTTGATAATGACATCTACCCAGTAGTCTCGCATCATCGTAGAACGGTTATCGTTCGACTGAAGACCATCTTCAGTAAACAAGCACGAAACAAATAACACCAGATCGATATATCACTAGAAGCCTAACGAGAATGACTTCCGAAAAGAAGATAGGGCAAGATGCCATTACGGCTGCTCCCAGTACTCAGGGTGCCGAGGTGCTCAAAATAGATATCAAGGACGAAACTGGAGCGCTTGCTGTAAAGGCGTTGATGAGCGGTCCAGTAGACCAGAACCTCTCCCAGAAACTTCGTCGGAAAATCGATCTTCGGATTCTGCCATTTCTCTGCGTAACGTATGCTTTGCAGTTCATCGACAAGACTTCTTTGGGGTACTCCTCGGTTTACGGGATCATTAGCGATAACAACCTTCAGGGTCAGGATTACTCTTGGGCCAGCTCTATTTTCTACTTCGGTAAGTTGGTGTCAAGACCTCCAATCTTTCCCTAGAACTGGTCCCCATGGCAAATATAGAATAAGGGTTCATTTCACTTTCAAAATCGTAGAGAGTCTCCTAATTAGACATGATATCTAACGCTTCTTATCACAGGGTACCTTATCGCCGAGTATCCCGGCATTGCAATTCTCCAGAAATTTCCAGTAGCTAAATTCCTTGGGATCAACATTTCTCTATGGGGTGCTGTTCTGATGGCTACATCCGCTTGCTCTTCGTTCGCTGGCCTGGCCTCCGTGAGATTCGTACTAGGCATGGCGGAGGCAACAATCTCGCCTGGTTTCGTGGCTGTTACAGGAATATGGTGGACAAGACAGGAACAAGCCAGTCGCTCAGCTCTCCGGATCTCGTTCTTGGGAGTTGGAAGCTTCGTGGGTACGCTGTTGGCCTACGGTATTGGCCACATCCAGGGTGACCTCTCTACATGGTAAGTTCTATCTACGTTGAAATTTCGAACAGTTGCGCAACGAAATCTCTCGTGTTCAAATCCTCAAAGTTTCTATATTAGAACCATTGCTAAGCTAGACTTTCAAATAGGAAGTATATCTACCTCATCCTAGGCTCTCTAACCATTGCATGGGGTGTCGTCTTCACTCTCGTTGTGCCCGACAGCCCATCCAGGGTCAAGTGGCTCAATGAGGACGAGAAAGTTATCGCACTGCAGCGCGTTATTGGTAACAAGACAGGTACCAAATCGCGCCGCTTTGTTAAGAGACAAGTCATGGAGGCAGTCACCGATCCTAAGATAGTTGTCCTGGGGCTCATTTCCTTCGTCAACGCCATCGCCTCTGGTGGCCTAGCCTTCGGGTCCTTGATCATCCAGGGATTCGGATTCACTCCTCTGCAGACCACTCTAATGAACCTGCCGCTGTCGGCCGTACAGGTCGTAACCCAGCTTGGTTCGGGTTTACTAACTGCAAAGATTGGGAGCTCGCGTCTGCACATCGGCTCGCTGGCCATGATACCACCAGTATTTTTCCCTTGATAAGTAATGAAGGGGTCTTTGCTGATTATTGCTATAGATCATAGGTACCGTTTTGATCAATCAACTTCAGGAGTCTAACAAATGGGGGCGGCTCGTTGGTGTCTGGCTGTTGGTAAGTGGTAATTCCTCGAAAAACCCAAAAAAAACCATGACTCGTTGAATTCCTAATGCCTGATACTACGTAGGGCACTTACCCAGTTGGCTTCATGATCATCCTCGGTCTACTCTCGACCAATATTGCAGGCAGCACCAAAAGGTCTGTAGCTTCGGGTTGGGTCTTCGTTTGCTATTGCGTTGGACAGATCGCAGGCCCCCAGTTCTTCAAAAACACTGAAGCGCCAGCATATCGTAGTGGTATTGTCGCGATGCTCTGCGGGTTTATTTTGAATTTGATCTTAAACCAGGTGTTGCGGCTCCTTTACGTACTAGAGAACAAGACGCGAGACAAAGCCTTAGAGGGCAAATCCAACGAAGACATTGCTACAATGAAGCAAGAAAGTGAGTTACAGGGATTCGAAGACGTAACAGATAAAAGCAATGTGAGTTAGCCCATCAACATAGCGACCGTGATGCTGACAATATACAGGCGATGTTCCGCTATGTGTTGTAGTGCCTGGTCGCAAGTAGATTGGCCGCTTTCTATCTTTTGCTCTAGAAAGCAAGTGCTGCCGAGTGTTTAATAGTGACGATTTATTAATCATAAGACTTTATTGGAAATTATGGCCAGACCGTATCATCAAGATAAGGGTTAGCATACTTCAAGTAACATGACCAGTGTCTTTTTTCAAACATCTTTAATCTCCGCGGATGCATCGTTCTGGTGTAGAGAGCTGCTCTTCTTCACGTCTGCATGAGCATCCAGTACATTGAGCATCTGACCGCCCTTCTCAACATGGTTCTGGCCACCGAAGAGAACATCAATTTCTTCAAGGGGCACTTTCATAGTCTCGGGAATAAAGAACCACACGAAGATGGCGAGGAGAAAGTTAGCGGCCATGAAGAAAAACAAACACTCCAGGCCCTCATTGGCGAGGAATATAGGGAAGAACTGCTGGAAAATTGTGTTGGCGACATTCTGCATCTGGGAAGACATCCCCACGGCTTGCGCTCGCACGTTGATTGAAAAGACTTCCGATGTCCAGATCCAGACCGTTGCACCCCAAGATGGCTTGTAGAATAGGATGAAGAGGAACAGCAGGAACACAATCGAGATACCCACGGGCTCGGACTTCGTTGCTACGCCCGTTGCACTGATCACGTCTGGCGTCGTCATTCCGACGATTGGTACAATCATCATACATAATCCCATGCCTATCGCGCCAATGATGAGCAGCCAACGACGGCCAAAACGGTCCGCAGTCCACACTGCGTTCAACGTGAACAGAATCCCACAAGTGGCATTTAATGCATTAATCAGATTAATAGTCTGAGAGGACGGCCAAATTGTCTTGTAGATGGCACTCGAGTAGGAGTTAAGAGTCCCTTGTCCCGAAAGCTGCTGTCCGACATTGAGGATGAAAGCAAGGTAAAGTCGCTTACGGACCGAACGATCCTTGAAGAGAGCCCAGTAGGATCTGCTGACGGCCTCGTTCTCAAACTCAATGGCCTCTCGAATGGCTAAGGCCTCATCCTCGATTTCCTGCTCGGTCTCTCGGATCCGGCGCAACGCCTTCTTGGCTTGCTCAATGTTGTTGTGACGCTTGATCCACCATCGTGGGGACTCCGGTTGAAAAGGTAGGAGAATAAGGATAATTGCAGGTACAAGAATCTGGAATATGACTACCATACGCCAGTCCCAGTGGCCAAGCTTCTCCTTGTTGGCATTGCAAGCATAGGCGATCCAGTACGCGATGAAAGAACCGACGCTGTAGAACATTTGCCAAAACGTCATGATCTGGCCGCGAATTTCGGGTGGCGATACCTCGCCAATGTAAATGGGCCCGGCCGCTTTGATTTCCAAGTGTTAGTTACTAGGAATCCAGCCAAGGCTTAGACTTTCACATACTGAGTGCCATCCCTTGCCCAATACCAATGAGTACACGACCGCCAATGAAGCAGCCAAGATTGTGCCATGGTGCAAATGCTTGCAAGAAGGTTGCAATGACGGTAACTAAGCATCCTATGCCCATGCCAACCCGCCGCCCGAAATAATCTGCCTTTGCATTTGTTAGTTATGAGGTATCCTTATGGAAGATTGGCACACTCACTGTCGGACCGCCAAAAAACCAGCCTGCGACGATGGCACCAATGGTGTAAGCCGTATTCACCAAACCGATCAGATTTGCGTCCTCTTTCTTCAAGTCTGGTCAGCTAAATTGCAGTGCATTATTCCATATCTCAGCCACTCACAGTATCGAGGTCAAACCATTCGAGCCAGTTGTCCGACCCTTGGGCTGCATTGAAAACCGAAGCATCGTAACCGTACAGCACCATACACATCGCCGCCACTAAGGCAATATACCTGTTCATCAGACTTAGTTTTATTCAAACATATTTTTCACTACTAGATGCAAAAAACGAACCAGTTGTAGACTCTCTGTGAGCTTACCATATTTACAATGATGGTGATGGTGACGTTTGAATCGGGAGTGTCTTTCTTCGCCGACTGACTTAGGCGGCCCTTGAGACGATTGAACAGCCTTGGGACTAATTTATGGGAATCTGGCTAACCTAGAAAAGAAAGCATGGGAGGGGGGGAGAGAGTGCTCTCAATATATATTTGAATATCGAAGCAACATTGCTGGCCAGCAAGGGCCTCTTCCTTACACGGAGAAGAACTGTTAGCTGATTTATCACTTAACCTTCCACATTCTGCTCAAGCCCAGTGGGGTACTAGACGTTCGAGATACACATATTGGCCAGGAGCAGGAGTCCAGATCGTTTGACAGACGAGGCCTCGGCCGTCTCCATATCCCGTCAACGACTGAAATCGGGTGGGCACTGGTAGAGCTGAAATCCATCAAACCCATTCGAGAATAAACATTTCTCCAGACTTATTACTATGTATAAGTTAGCCTTATTAGCTTTCCCTGGGGACCCCATATCGTTAAGGTAGACTAGAGGGAGGAGCCGAGGGTTTTTGCGGAGAAATGTCCACATCAATGTTCCACCAATCAAAGATATCTCGGCCACGGCTTACACAGTACCACAATAGGTAGGCACCTTTCAACTACCAAACATATGAAGATACATCGGCAGGCTCGCGTTATGTAAGTTGTATCTCAACCAATGATGTTCATAAACGGCAGGGGAAGCAATAGCATGAATAAAGATAACGGAAAATATACTGCTGTCGATTGTAGTAGGTTCGGACCTCTGCTATCCACTTGCATAGACTGCAATATAGAAAATAGTTAGTGTGATAATGGCATGGTACCAAGCTAAGTATGATTGCTGTAGAACTAGGGTAATCAACAGAGACGAGCGGAGGTGTTGAGGGCTAACTAGGTAAATGTAACGTCAGCCTCTCCTCATGCTCTAAGCTACGCAGTTCTCAAATATATATGTAGTTATTAAATGAAGAAAAAGTCTCTACTTGGCATTCCCATCAGGATGAAATATGCTGTGCTCTATTCTGGGAGTGATAGACTGAGCTTGAAAAGGATCGTTAATTAAGACGATTAGAATTGATTCTACTTTAAGGAAGTTGTGAGTAAAAGTGGTAGTTGTATAAAGCGCAGTGTAAGTATTAAAATTTGGCCACATGGAATTTTGGTCAAACTTTATACCTATGTATATATGTAGGTATAGTAGTTGCCCAAGGTCCCTTATACAAGCATATGTCGCACGAAAAGGTAGATCTGCACGAAGAGTTGCCTCGTGATACTTATTAGTGTATAGAATTTGTAGAGTGACTTTCAATACATATCCCTAATATCTCCCTTTAGACAATATCTTGAATATTATGGTTCGTATTATTTGATACAATCGACCGTCTGCTAGGCCACTACTTGGGTGCTTTACTCTACATAAGAGACTCACACGCTATGTACCTTCATCTACTTCCAAAATTCCCTCCCTACTGGCTAGGCTGAACATCACCAGTGAAGTCGACGCTCTGGCTTGCTTGCCCTGCGGCCTTCTTATCGGTGGCAACGTTCGTGTCGAGCTTCTTCTGCTCCGCGTCGATCTTGGCCTGGTTGTCAGCACCCTGGGCCTGCTCGATCTGAAGAGCCATGGTTTCGAGGTAGAGCTTCAGAACCTTGTTCTTGATCTTGCCGTTCTGGAGCGCATCGGAGTCATTTCCATCGATTGCCGGGTTGAAGGCATCAGTCTCAGCAGCTTCAGCCGTCTCCCGAGCAGCCTTGAGGATGGCTAGATCCGCATCGGAGACGTTGGCAAGGCTGGTCCCGTTGATCTATATGTATATAAGCGAGTGAAAACTAATCAGAGAGAAGATCATAACATACGGGGAATTGTGCTTGGACCTCCGCGAGAGCATTCCCAGCCGTACCGCTAGAGACTTGGAATTCCGAGTAAGGTCGGAAAGTCAATGCACGCTTCTGCTTGCGATAGATTCCGTTGGTTGGCATAGCGAGGGCCGAAACGGCCAAGGAGAGGACGAAGGCAATCTTAGTGAAATACATGGTGTCTTGGTTTATAATGAATGCAATATAAAGAGTTGAAATGAACGTATGAGAATGAACGGTTGCTCAGCAAAGAATGGAATAAGACAGCACAGCTGTAGTTCGAAGTGAAGTGAAGACACAGGTTGGCAAAGGAATCTTGGTTAGGATGACGATCAGATCGACAACTTATGCGGATATGTTGAAGATCTTATAATAGTCTCCCGCGACATCATGACAGCCATGCCGAGTGATACGCTCCACGGACAACGGCCCATTCATTATGATTTCCACCATTCTGGAACGTGCCGCAGTTGAAAGAACGTTAGAAGGGGCTAATAAGGGCATCTAAGAGATTGGTGGAATGACTAGGTTGTTCGTCTGAATACGACCCAACACAAGGGTTGACAGGAGTCTAGCTGGCATGGTGCCAAGGAATCCAGAAGGCTCCTTACTCGCTCTATTAGGCCAAATACCGGCAAAGCTTGAAGTACTCGACCAGGTAGATCGCTTATTCGGCCACAACGTGACATTTCATGGACTTTTCGAAGATTGAGAATCTAGGGGCACGGGAGATGCTAGGTCTTGGCGTCTCGAGATGTCGCATCGAAGCGAAGGAGGCTGCTTCAGACCCTGGTACTCTAAACCCTTCTCCATCGCGCTAGACTCTTTCTAAACACCACTAGCGCCCACTTACTTACCTGCAGGCAAGTTATCGCGAAGCGAAGTTTTATGTACTCTTCTAGACGTTGAAGGGCTTTACTTTCGCGTCTCACTCGAATCTTCGTCGGGATTGCTGGCGGCTATAATGAGAGGCCCATAGCTCTTTACGCTGGGTAAAATATCATCCACTATTGCTTGTAGTAGGACTCCTAACAGTTTCAATAATAGGAAACCATCTCGGAGAGCACAGGCAGAATTTGATGCACCGCTCGCTCGTCATCGTTATGGACAAAATCTTGCAACGCTTATATGCGCATAGTAGCAAGTCTTGTGGGATTGAACACAATAATTTTCTTTTCAATCAACAAGCGGCAAGTAGTACGCCAGATAGCTACGGCAATTGATTCTATACAATACCCTGATATGGCAACTAACCTTGTATTGCTATGTGCTCGTTGCTAACAGTCCAAGGCTACTGATAGTTCGTCAAGCTTACTCACCTTGACGGTATGGTACGTATGCCCCAGATAGTTCCCAGATTTGACTGAACACCAGCCTTGGATTCAGTCATTAAGTCACATTACGCATGTGAAAGATTCATATTTCAGAGATTTGTGAAAAACATGAGTATATATGCATCGTAAATCATCAACCGAGGTTCTTATCCTTCCCCGAGATACTATATACAAAGCAGAACACCGCGCTAAGTTTCCATAGGAAATCCGCTGCACGCCGTGGCTTTCCCTAAGTCGGTACTCCAAAACCGAAGGAATATATACGCTATGCCCAAACATCTGCACATTAGCAGTTGGTATCTCGCAGAAGACCAAAGGGGCATTTAATTCGTCAAATGAGGACCCGTGAGCCTTGTTATAATAACTCAAGCTTCCCACGAGCTCCTTCGTTCTGTCCCGATCACAGATTTGGCGCCGATAGAACAAGACTAGGCGACTAGTAAGGAAGGGCCTCAGTAGCTTGGAGAGGTAGGTAGAGATACACGAATGCACCTTGCTCCTATAGGGGTCCCATTGTGAAGAGGGGGCATTGACTAGTCTTGCAGGCTCAAATCTGCGTTCATAGCGAGGTCCAGCATGATTCGGGACTTGCGCTTATATAAGCTTATGCCGCATGTCGTTGGAATGTCATTTGAGCTTAGCGACCGCCGTTCCCTCTCATCATAGCCTGAACGTCAACGCCAACCCATCTCATCTCTCTCGGCATAGGAGGAGAGACGTTCTGCGGTGGCGATGAGCGTTGCTTGATCTGCTGCCGCATGCGCAGGCGGTCTATCGTTTCATTCGATATCATCTCGAAGCTTTGTCGCAGCGACACCGAATCCTCCCACTTTTCACCATACTTTGCCAGCGTTCGCTTAGTTTTCTCTAGGCAGCTGAGACTCCTTTCAAGGTTGTCCGTGCCGGGACCACCAGGTCGAGGTGGTAGTGGCGGCGGTGGCGCCTTGTCGAAGTTGACAGGCGGCGGTGCTACAGTCACACCGGCAAGCAACATGTCCTCCGCGTCACGAATGACAGCGATGAACTGGCTTGCCATAAAGAAGACGCGTAAGGCATCATGATACGTATAAAATGCAGTGTTTGTTCCGCTGTGGGAAACCTCGAATATGCGGTCGAGGTAGGCGATGGCATGTTCGAAGATAAGTAAACGGCCATAGTCGGTTATATGCGGCGCTCTAGCAGAAGGCGCTATGCAATAAACGTAGCTATAACGTAACTCGAGGTCAAAAAGTTCCCTCATGCCAACCGGTAAAGTGTTGGGGAGCGCTTCGGCCCATTCTCTCATGTCTTGACACATCTGCCAGATGAACGAAGTTGAGTCGGATAGCGGCTCAGGTTCTGACTGATATAATGCTTGATACCAATGTGACTGAGCTCGGCGTAGCTGGAAGAGTAAGAAAGCAGGTTCAGAGCCTGATAAAATCTGACCTGTTATCGATGCGCGGCGACTGAACGACAAAGGCCTCGGCCATGCAACATTTGTAGCAGCATCGGTGAATGAGAAGGCACGGGCATGAACCATACTGATGGACCTTGGTTGAAGGGTTAGTGTTTCGAACCTTACGAGTAGAAAATTGCGAGGCATACCTATCTAATGAATAGACGCAATAGAAAGTCTTTCGTCTCATGTCTAACACTGCTTTATCCGAAAGCTGCTCAGTAGGCGGGTCTTGGTGAAAGCCTAAGTCAATTACAGCTCTACAAGTGAAGCCAATCAGGTGCCAACTGTCGAAATGAGCGGGATCAAGCATCGAGTACTGCGTAAGGAGAATCAAAGACTGAATTTGCGTCGTATAGCCTGGCATAAGTGCTCTATCCGCATGCTCTAGCGCCCGTGAAATAAAATGCAAACCAGTGGTATAGTAGTTGTCGTTTTTGACTTGGCTCTGAGCAGTCGAGCCAATGGCTAATACCATGTACGCAAGCCAATAGTCAGCATCTTTAATTACACGGTCTTGGGACGAATACATCTGATCGATAATGGTGTAGAGCGCTGTTTCAGAGAACGCAGGAAATAGAGAGTATATGTTTGTCATGTAGTGTTGAACCAACGCAATGGCTTCATGTCTTGGAGGCATCATCCAATTTTGAGTATCTGGAAGAGAGTCATTAGAGGCAGCAGCCAGCACGAGCCGGGCGAAAGTCATGTTGCTCATTGAAGGTTCAAAATCCCGCGTTGTAGCATTGATTGATCTCCCCAAGCATTAGTATCTGAGTTTAAATCCAATTGGCACGGGGCAACTCACAGGAAGCCGAAATCAGACATTAGCGAATTGACGTCTGAGTTCTCTCGTTTGCGCGCAGCTTTGCGGTAGATTGCGGCTCGAATGGTAGCAAGAGAATCTCGTCGGTCAGATTCAGGGACAAGTGGTGGCACCTCGGACTCATGCTGAGCAACAGAAGCCTTCCTTGATCGAGCAAACGCCAATCGTCTTTCCAACTTTTCTATCCGAAGTTCAAGTGCAGCGACGTAGCTAACAGAGCTGGGTGAGTCGCATATAGTGATACCGTAGAACAGTGTCTCTCACCTTCGTTCCTTGCCTCTAGCAAATTGATCATTGGCCGCTGAACACTCGTTCTCGCGGCCAGCCTTCTCGCAAGCCGTGCATGCTGGCAATTTACCGTCACACTGTAAACATTAGCAACAGCATAGTTAGAATAAGGGCGATAGTCTACCTTAACCTTAGCAGCCCGGCCTATTCACATCTTAGTCGTTGTAACTCTCTCATAGTAGACTTATTAGGTGGGCAATACTGACATCTAGAACAGGCTGACACCGGTCGCGATACGCGCAACAATGGATTGTCCGAAAAGCTTGATCGCGGCATTACGATTTGGAATAACGACTTAAGCACCTACACGATTCTGATTGTGTAATCTGTGATGTCCTGGAACTTTGCTTTCAATTGCTTTAAAGTTTTTAATAAGTGACGGCGCGGCTTGAGGTGGAGACGGCTCTGAAAGATATCATAACGACACCTCTCACTTGTCGGGTCTATAGTTCCTACTTGCAGGATTTGCTGCTGATGAATGAGAGCGCTAGCTTTTCGCGCGCTGCCGATGAGACGACGTTATGCGCGGCCTGAAGGAATCGTTGGAGATTGATGACACAACTTGCGAGGCAATCGAAACGAAATACAGCTTCCGAATAGAGTAGTGAGACTGGGGGCCTGTACACGTGAACATTTGACATTCAGAGCCTTGCGTCGTTAACAGAGTCTGACAATCAGTGTCGGCCTTCCGAACGGTGGGCCAGTCATCACTCAGCGCAAAAGAAAATACAAATTTCGGTGGCACAAAGTGGGGAGAGCCCCGATTCATGAACTCAAGCCGATGTGCCGATAGTCAAGTCTCTCTCGTACTGCGTGATGGACTCGTGCGTCGGTGGGCACGCTGGCACGTTAGGCAGATTCCCATGAACCGCTCCTTGGATCGCTTGCGTTTCTCTACTCATCCCTCGACATAACATGGATTAACCTGCAAAGCCACTTGTTCGTACCTACTGTTCGCGTTACAAATTATCATTTACTCCGTCGAGCTGGGATCATGACGAAAAACGGACATGGACTTCTCTACAGCAAACCACGTGTGCCGTAGCGGCCGGAGCATCTCCCTGCGTCAGGGGAGGAATCTAAACCTAGCCTATTCACGCCCAATGTGGTAGTAGCAGTTTGATAACATAGGCAACGCCCTGCAGACAAGCATCAAGCCATGAAAACACTTCTGTGCTCCTCTCGTCTAGGACTATTATATCTCGTGATCGGGCAGGCTGTACCACCCTAAGATAGTAGGTATTGTGAGGCTACCATGTATGTACACATTGGATGTTATTTGACTGGAGGGGTTCCAACATATTATTATTAGTTGGCGTGCTGGCTGACGCCTTAGCAACTTATTACTGTCGCATTTTATTTTCCGAGCCGGGCGCTAACATGTCGGCGATAAGAACTGCTCAAGGATGGGGTTGATTCTCATCTTGCTAGATCGATTTTCCGTAAGCCATTGAATGCGTCTGTAATATGCTAGCGTAGTCTACCAAGTAGATCTTCTAGCCGGGTTACATACGTCAAACAAGAATGTGATAAACACAGCTCTGCTTTGTCAATGTCAGCTCGATGGAGAACCCCCCCCATATTCAATGCGACCGCTCCAGATTGCGACTGGATTAGGAAACATAGACAGTAAAGACTTCCAAGAATAGAACCGGCGATTTTGTAGTTTGTCAGGGAACAAATCCCACTCTTCGGCTCCTTCCAAGAACCCGGTAAGCTGTATCAGCAATATTCCATGTGTAAAATACATGAGGCAAGGAAGCATAGATTCAGCCTCCGAACCCAACACGCCGCCGGCATGATGGCAGAGCCAGTAAGGGATCGAACCTGAAACGGTTGAAGAAGAGAAAGGAAAACGTAAGGAGTCGTACGAGTTATAACTCATATGCAGCACTTGCGAAGGAAGGGAATACTACCTACCAACATATCACATATCTCGCATACCTAGTCGTAGACCTGTAGGCTGTAGCAATACTCCGCGGCGCATAGGTAGGACACCAGCCTGGGCCAATCGGTGTCCTCTCCTATATAGTCCGTGCTGCTAAGCCGTTGGAGCCGTTGCAGACTGTGCCGTAGCTTTTGTTAGTGCAGAACCTAGACCTTAGTGCCCAGATCTGGTCATCGGTAAGCTAAGATTACTTCGTAAGTCTTCTGCCGCAGCCTAGCATCATCGCTGATGTTACTAGACCCTGACCTGACAGCCCTGACAGCGACGACTCGTCCTTAGGTCCACACATACATACCCTTAGCCAGACCTATACCCAAGGCTTTCTGTGCTAGTTCCCAAGTATAAGATTTAAGATTTCAGAACATGATACAATAAATAGGTCGGCAACGTGTTCTATTTGCCTAGTTCGCCGTCTCTGTTTTCGTTTTCCGAGTCCTCGAGGCCTTGTGGTTACGTGTGACCAACGATTGATCCCCCGCGTTCTGCGGGCCAGGTCAAACGGCTTCGGCCCCACGACTCGAGGAAGTAGAAGCACCGACAAGCTACATATAGGTTTCCATGGACGTCTCGAATGTTTTCCGCCGAGTTGAGGGCTTTGGGACCTATGTCCCGAAACCGCCGCAGGGCTTGCAGCCGAAAAGGCCTGTGAAAGTCGAGGAACAAGGTGAGGGAGAAGGCTCGCATCGCATTGCACATACCCTTACGGCATGCTGCCGCTGTCGCCAAGTGAGTACTTGTCTCGCACGTTGCAGTAAGAAAACGCTTACTTGCAGCTCCATTTATAAACTCTATGCGATGATATTAACTCGGCCGTCCCAGAGGAAAACACGATGCGATCCTACGCTGCCTCGTTGCCTGCCCTGCGAGCGTTCAGGCTCCAATTGCGAGTACTTCGACACCACCAAGGGCAAGAAGATCAGCCGATACTATGTTGTCAAGCTTCAAGAGAAAGTCAGAACACTAGAAGCTGAGCTTGGTCAGTACACAGAGGAGGATGATTTTCCTAAAAATCACGAAGATTTCATCAGGCCCGGCGGCTTGGTTCGCTTGAACGAAACCGACGAGACGCCTCGATACCTCGGACCGTCTAGCGGTATCGCCATGACCCGCATACTTATGGAGGAGGCGAAACGATATACAGACACGAAGCGAATATCGGAATTGATACCCGACGTGCGGGAGCGACGACAAACTGCAATGACCGGCATCAACTTTCCGGGCACACGGTCACAGTCGTTTAGCATGCCACTGCCGACCTCTGCGAGGAAGAAGAGTTATCCTATGATCAGTCGCGTGGCAGCGCAGAGTCTTCCAAGCAGGGGCATTGCTGATAAGTTGATAGAAGTTTTTCATCAACGTGGTGAGTCATGCTCCTTTTCGTCTTCTTTCTGGGCAAACTAAGCCTGACTTTGTATCTCAGCTCAAGTATTCACTCCGACTTTCCACGAGAAAGATCTGGAGGCTACGCTCGTTGATGTGTATGCTGGGAGCCAGGATCCCTACCAAAATTTTGTAGTGCGGTTAGTTATGGCTACCAGCATGCAAAAGCTAGATGCGGCTTATGCCGGACTAGCAGATAGTTATTACTTAGCAGGTATGCGGTACTTCGAAGATGTGGTCCGGCCGAAAGATCTCAAGACTCTGCAATGTCTTGTCCTGATCGGACAGTATTCGTTACTGACACCCACCCGTACGGCTGTTTACTACATTGTCGGCCTAGCGACAAGGATTGCGGAGCAGCTTGGCCTTGCCGATGAGAAGACGATCTCGATAGGTGTTCATGATCCGTGGGCACTAGATATGCGACGACGTCTGAGCTGGATAGTCACCGTGATGGAACTAGGTTTAGCCTCAAGCATGGGCCGGCCAAATGGTCTTGCAAAGAGCGGTGATCTCCACGACGTCAAGTTCTTCGAAACAGTCAGCGATGCAAACATCTCCAGGAATGGGATCATTCCTGGGCCGCCTGACGGGAAGAAGCTAGTGGCTATTCACTTCTGTAAGATGCGGCTGCTTCAGGCTGAGATTCGTCGAGTTTTATATGAGAAGAAACACCCTGAGCCCAGGGACGATCGCCATCCTTGGTTCGCAGCGATGGAGGCTAAAATGGATCAATGGTTAAAGGAATCGCCCGAAGACCCTCCGTGGTGCAAACCCTGGTGCGTATGACAGAATAACATCATGCCTGAGCAAGGTTATTAACATTGCTTGCATAGGTTTTCGGGACGTTATCATACTATGATAGTATCACTTCACCGTCCGTCACCTCAGGTCCCCAAACCTTCCGTCCATTCGGCTACAAAATGTTTCGATTCGGCCGCTTTCGTCATTGAAATTTCCAGTAAACAAATGATGGCAGCAGCAGTCGATATTACATGGGTATTCATACTAACGCTTTATATGGCACTCAACGCTCTGCTCTGGAGCGTGACATACCCAGATATCCGAGCATTACATCCTAGGGATGAGGTTCAAGAGTTGATCAATATCTCGCTAGATATTATTGACCAATGTGTCGAGAGATGGCCGGGGACTGCTGCTGCGTCTCAGCTGTATTCAACTTTCACAAAAGCATGTCTCCAGAGTTACGACTCGAATGAAACGCCAATGTTATCTAGTTCGAGCTCTTTCAACACACCACCTTCTCAAACAGATACAAACTCTCCTTCAGCATCTGAAACCTCGAATTCGACAACTATGTCCAAGCCAGGGGCCCCCACTTTCAATCCACCCCAGTTTGGTTATGTCTTCGGTTCTGGACCCGAAGAAATGAATCACTACAATGTCGATGGCAACTTTTCATCACAACCTACCTTCCGGTCCAATTCTATATTCCTCAATCCCGCCTCTAGCGACCATACCGGACGTCGGTTTAGCTACTTCCCTCCCGATTTCACCCAGTCCGAGGATGCACCCATTGCCGAAAATCCTAGTCCACCCGAAACGGATGCAACGATATCTCCCCCGTTTACATCCCCGGCTCAGCATTTACCAACGCCACCAGAGTCGGTACCTACCGGTGCTGCCGTTACTCCAACTATGAGCACCCCCCTCCTTGCCACGCCATTGCTATCAAATGCGAATTTGTCTCAAAACTCCCCTGGCGTCATGACACCAAATGCGATGCCTCAGCAGCAACAGCATCATTCAACCCCGCCAGCTTTTACAATTCCTCCCATACCACAGCACCAGTCCCAAGGCCAGCGACCCTTACCGCAGCCAACCACAGTGACGGACTGGTTCAATCCACCACCGCCATTCATCTCACCCTACGCCTTCGGTGGCATGAGTGGGGGCTTCTGGGGTGATTCTGCAAATCCTAACGGCCTCTCAGGAATGGGAATGGGGGGCATACAGTACTCCAACGGACTTCCGCCAGAACGGCAAGGAAGTTTAAGCCAAGAGCAGCAGATGGAACTCATGGATGTGTTAGAAAACGAAGGGATGACAGATATCGACACATATTTGAATATGAGGATGGAATTTCCCAACAATCTTATGGAAAACGCAAATGCGGGCTTAAACTGGAACGGTGGGCGTTGATGAGTTGATTCAAGGATCATATAGTTAGGGTACTTATGCGTCACGTCTTGAAGAGATATCGTCTCGGTCTTTTATATCACCATTGGATCGGTCTATGGGAATGCTGGTAGATACCACTTTCGTTTGGCGTTTACAAGCGACACCTGATTTATTGAATAAACTGCCGTTGAACATTCCATGGTGACTTGAAATTGGCTGCTCTTGATTCCCAGCCCTCATGATTATATAAATCATACAGGAGGGTTGGGGTCAAGATAGCTCTTAGTAGCGGTGTCGCAGTGCAAGCTTCAGTCTTGCGGAGGGAATTTCGAGGCGTCTGGCCTGCGAATTGAACCTATACGAAAGCAAACTCGCTCGCAGACTTGACTAGTTTGGCAGGTCCTGCTGATATTTCAGCCTAACTCCAGCCATTTCAGTATTTAGTACTAGGCACACACCCCTAAATAACCTGAAAACTCGCAATATGAGGATATTGTGATTGATGAATCCAAGTCTAGAGGTTTCGAAACCCCTTTTATACATGTACAGGCGGCAGCAAGGACCTTATCCATCATTCCTTCAATAGAGGTAAGATAGTCACTTGGAAGGATATCACGGGCGAGGCAATTTGGGAATCTCATAGTTAAGTAGCTGATAAAATAGTGAATGGAAGTATTGTCAGAGGGAATTTCCGGTATCTGGAGGCTTGTTGAGGTTGGGTTTCATGGTATGTATAGGGGTTATGCACACAGTTGTTCGCATAGCCATGACGTCGTCCTCTAAACACATATTTTCATGTTTTGAATCTATACTCGGACTTTTGAGAACACATCTACTGTTTCATTGATTTGCAGAATTGAATTCAGAGTATCTCCTTATTATTCCGCAGTTATTCCTTACGAGGTACAACTTTTTGGGTCCAGCCACTACATACGAAATGATATTCTACAAACCAGTAGAGAGGATCCATCTTTTACTTTGTACCGAATCCACGGACAGGAGGTCAGCGCGCTCTCGAGGCTACACCATTCATACCGTCTTCGTACCGACCCACAACGGATCCGAGGTACAGGTAAGTAAGTTGCCTTCGCGACTGCACGTTGCTTGGACATATCCTACGCCAACAGCATCGAATGAGGTCCTGGGTGTCGTCAGCAGCCATTTTCATTAGCAAGAACTCCTCAAGCTAATGTCACACTTACGAGTCACCACAATCCCAGCTTTGTGTAACTATCAGTATGTCTAACTGCGGGTCAAAAGTAAACGTTGCTGTAGTCGTCGAGTTCCCCTCTGCCACTGGCGTACATGTGCCATCGAACGTGCTGTCTTGGCTGCCCGAAGTTGAACAGTCGAAGACATCGGTATTGGCCATGTTCCTCAATGTGAATGATGGTCCCGTATCTGATGACGGGGATGAAGAACCCGGGAGCAGTTCGTATTGGCGTGACCATTGTTCGAGCTGCCATGATTGGTACCTCTCTGAGTTATCCGTACAAGTTGACCCGGCATCAACACGAGCCGGTCCCCCTGTGGTACTAACACTCAGGCTAGAGCCATCACTAGCACTCACCAAGGTACAACTGCTACTGCCCTCGTCGTCTGTTGTGCAGTCCATATCAAGCTGTATAGACCCTGTCGCTAGAGCATCAGGTCTGTCTCGATGTATTAGTATCCTCTTTGCTTTTCTCTGGTTTCTCTTGTTCCAGGGCGAAAACAGCCCGTGTGAATTGTTACTTACATCTCTATGTCCGAGCAGGCAAATGTATGTGACACATACATAGTACGGTTCTTCCAATCAAGAGCAAACGAGACTGTCGTGTCGTAAGTGAGTCCATTCCCGGCCCAGATACAGTCGCTCCATATTATGTCGCTCCCGTCTTCATACCACCCTGCCCAGCTTTCTGGCCATTCTGCGACACATTCAAATAACGTGCCCATCGGCCTGTTTCCAGGCACTATGCTCACAGCCACAGTAGCAGACCCGTTCGTGTCGCTCGGGATCGCCCCATCGTATCGGGCAGCACCCACGCTCCACTGATACGTTGAAGGTGCAGTCGTACTGCCGCACGCTCTCGCAGCATTTGCTCCAGGGAGCGAGAGTGCCGTGGCACAAGCTAGTAGGCCGTTTCGCATCGTGACAGGTGTCGAAAGTGCTTCAAGTGTATTGAAGTTGAACTGCGTTTGAATCTCCTTGTCTACATCCTCGACGGATAATAGAGAGGCCTAATTCAGCTGCCGGCAAGTGATTCAACCTAGCTCCTAGTTATATACACGACTACATACCGGAGTGCTCTGGTTGTTACATTCTAATCTGGATGAGTGGGTCGATCATCAATCGTATTTTGCCGTCTGGCGGTGATGGAACATTCTGTATAGTTGGTAGCTAAAAGGCCCAATCACGTCTCCTGGGAAGAGGCAACTATATTAGACCAAAAATATCAGGCTCGTGTATCCATTTCATATGCCATTCGTGATAATATTAATTCTTCAGTGCTGAAAGCACGACTGCCCCTTAATTACACTAAGAAGATTATTGGCCTCTTTACTTACCCCTTAACATATTCAAGTAATAGGTTCTCCCTATAGTAATTTGATTTAAACTAAGCATTTGGGGTTAATACTTCGTCTGAATCGTTAATTATCATAATTTCTGCTGCTTATTTGAGCGTGGATATGGCAAAGCAGGGTGCTTTGTTGATTGGGAGGGATATCTGCCGGGTAAATCGAGTGATCTTGGCTGCACATAGCATTAAGCCAACAGACGAACATCGACTGGCTAGTCAGGTATATGCCGCTTGCCCCCAAATCAATATCTCAATATTAAGCTTACAAGCTAGTGTCCAACAGCGCTAGACCGGCATTGTTCTAAGGAGGGATGGCAAGCTCGTGTATATAGGAGTTAAGATTCAGGGGTTCATGCGAGGAATGGTTCTGTTTATCATTATCTACGGTCTTTCTATCACAGCCCTTTCTTGATCCGTGAAGTGACAACTAACGCTTCGTCCAATATGCACTGGAAAACCCTGGCTCTCGCGCTTTTTGCGCAGGCAGCCGCTGCCCAGCAGATGATACGTTTCGGCTGCTCTCAGCTCGTCATCGAGCGTCTAGACCCCTTGGTTAATCCGGGATCTTTGCTGTCGCCGCACGTCCACCAGATCGTGGGCGGCAACTCCTTCAACGCTAGCATGGACCCAGCGTCGCACGATCTCGTCGCAGATTCCACGTGCACCAGCTGTACGTTCTCCGAAGACTTCTCTAACTACTGGACCGCCGTCATGTATTTCCGCGCTCGCAACGGAACCTTCAAGCGCGTGCCGCAGTTCCCCAACGTCGGACTCCGTGCCGATGGCGGCATCACCGTCTACTACATCCCGCCGTACGACGGCAAGTCGACGGTGACCGCCTTCAAGCCGGGCTTCCGCATGCTCGTGGGAGACGCCGCACTGCGCACATCGGAGGGCCAGCAGCCTCAACTTTGCCACCGCTGCTACAAGGCCTCGGATTACACCGGCGGCGCGAGCGGCGGTGCTCCGTGTACTGGGTCGGATACCCAGAGTCTTCCCGAGGGTCCCTGCGACGGTGGCATCCGCACCACCATCACCTTCCCAACTTGCTGGGATGGGAAGAACTTGGATAGCCCCGACCACAAGAGCCACGTCGCATATCCCGGTTCGGGGTCCTTCGAATCCTTGGGTGCCTGCCCGGAAACCCATCCCATAAAGCTGCCCCAGCTGATGTACGAAGTTATGTGGGACGTAAGTATCATCCATTCTCTTAATCTGATGGTCCTCGTGAGTGTCGGGCTTCGGATTAGGAGTCTTCTCTCGCATCGCCAGGGCGCTTGTTAGATGACATGCGCCTTGGCTCATGCCAAAGGTTCATCTACTAACTCGCGCATATCACAGACCACCCCCTTCAATGACCCGGAACTCTGGCCCGAGGATGGTTCGCAACCATTCTTTTGGAGCACTGGTGACAAGTGAGCCTTTCCGTATACACTCCTCATAAGACTGTGACTGAACATAAGTAGGAATGGATACTCTCAGCACGGCGACTACATCTTCGGCTGGAAGGGTGATTCTCTCCAGCGTGCCCTAGATGCCCGCTGCAACAATGCCGTCTGCAAGGAGCTCAGGACCCAGACTTCGGAAGATGCCATGAAGTGCACCAAGTCGCAGACCGCAGTTGAGAACGTCGATGGTTGTAAGTCACACTCTATTACTACCTTACACATTTATGAGAACTCAAGTTAACCGCTTTGTAGGGCTGGAAAAGATCCCAGGTCAGGAGATGCTTGATTAGATCGTTTTATATGATTTTAGGTGAGACATGGAGAGGTCTCCCAGGGTTACTTAGAATATGGAAAGTCACTACATGTAGTGGTGGAAGTGATGGCACACCAATACATTGTCGTATTTCTGCTTGATCATTGTTCGTCTCTCTAGCCAAGTTCCTATAATCTTCTTGCGACGCCATGTATAATCTTGCGATGCACACGATGTAGGCAGCATCAGATTCCAAGCCTCACAAAACGCACCAAGTGATCTAGAATGTATGAAGCGTCGATCATTCAACATCCATCCTCAAAGCTCCCTAGCTCAGCCTACACCTTGAATACCAGCCCCTCATCCGACCTCGCCTCCCCACGAGCAAGCTTATCCCAGCCGTCCCTAACATCCACCATGCCCTCGCCCCAACTAACCTTGAAGCCCTTATACCCCTCCTTCCGGAGGTCCTCCCACGCCGCGTCCAAGCCGGCGAAGTACTCTCTCTCGCCCACCTTCTTAATGGCGTCATTCTGCATACCATCGGCGCTGACCTGGATAACCTGCAGCCCCTCGGGATAAGCGGGCGGTGGCCCCGCCGCGGACGGATCCACGACCTCGAGGCCGACGCGCACGAGCTGGCAGTTCGCGTACGCGGACTTGATGGCGGCGGCCCACTTCGTGGCGACGCCCGCGCGCCCGCCGAAGTCGCAGATTAGGACGCGGCTGTTCGTGTCCGTCTGCAGGGCCGCGAGCACGGCGAGCGGGTTCTCGCTCGTGAGCGCCACGGCGTCGTAGAGGTTCGTATCTTTGACGAAGTCGGGCGAGGCCGCGCTCGTGGCGCCGAGGAGGAGCGCGGGCTTGCCGCCGGTGCGCCCGCCGGTGCGGAGGCGGTGGGCGAAGGCGAGGCCGACCTTGGAGCCGGGCGCGAAGTTGATCACGGTGGCGCCGGTCAGGTCCGCGAGGTCCGGGGTAAGTTGGGTCGAAGCCTTCGGGTCCGGGCTGAAGACGAAGTCGGCCATCAGGTAGGCGGTGATGTGCATGATGCGGATCAGGGAGTCGAAGGCGATGGCGTCACTCTTGGACTCGATATCCGCGCTCAGCGTCGGCGGGTGCACCGTGTAGCGATTATAGATCGACATCAGATGCTGGCGGAAGGCGTTGGTGACGATGACCTGGCCGGGCACGTTGGCGGCCTTGACTTCGATGTCCTGAGGTAGGGTACCGATGGGCAGGTAGCCGAAGAGATAGCTTCCTGCGGGTACGTCGGGAAAGGTGGACTCGAGCACTATTGCATAGCCCCAGCAGTTGATACGGCCATATATCGAGGCATCGTTGTACGGGGCTGGAGTCGATGGCGGAATAGGATGTACGTCCCACCAGTGAGCGTAGTCACCCAACCTGGCATAAGTGAAATTATTTATAGTCAGAGACAAGACGACCGTTCTGATTCGCAATGAGTTGCTCCCCAGTGGGGACAGGGGTACAGCATCTGGAAGCGACACCAAGGCTTGTTTGAAGTAGTTCTTCTTGTCGAGGATTTGGACAACTGGTACTTCGGCCATGATGAAAAGTTTTGAGTGACTAAATGAGTAAACTGGTACAGGTCGTTCAATTAGTCAGTGTATTCAAGATATCTTGTTGATAAACGATATTACTCACGAGTTTGTGTTTTTCTTACTTGAGCAAAGGGGTTTGTCAGTTGTAGTAAAGGGATGGTGAAGACTATGTATGATTTTTTGTCTTACAACCAGCTGGCTTGGCGATATAAGTATCTCATCAGAATAGGAACCCGCGGGATCCTATTGACCTCAACCTGAGGGGTATAACATTATTTTATGGAGAATATCTGCAGTCCAAGGCTCAATATGCCCCCAGGCCCCTTGCGACTGAAGCAATTGTTCACGGGATTCGCGAGCTCCAGCCAGCATGCTCGCACTCGCGAAGTTCGCGTAGCATGAGCGGATAGACTTATAGATCGGTCTCCGATGTTGTTAAAAGCCGACTTTCGCGCCAGCTCCACATAACTACATATAATAAGAGGTAGTCGGTATGCCTCTCCTGGCAGTCGATCTTGTTAGGAAACTATATTGATACTCATAATAAGAATAAGTCTGCAGATGACCGTTACGAAGAATGGCCAGCTTTACGAGCTATCCATACATTGAGGCTTGAGGGACTAGATGGCAAGGTGGAGATATCATACTTTCCACCTTAGTCCAATATAGTCAGCTTACAGGTCTGAATCTCAAACGAGAACAAGTGATTTTGCTGAGCTCAGCAAGAACTTGATGATGTAGTCCCATTGACGAGTAAAGCTAGACAGGCGGTATTCCAATTTAGATAGTCCTACCTATATACCTTTACACATACAAAGACTCTGCGAATTTGCCTGTAAGTTTATATGTACGATACCGTAGCGTTGGTGAGTTTGAGGATTAAGTAATAATATTAATCAATAACACAGTCGGGTTCTCGGACTCCGTCGTTAAGTTCGACTATGTGCTACAGTGCAACCTGATACCGCGGGGTTGCTTTCTAAGAGCTGTTCTCCATTACTAATCGATCTCTGAAACCAACCCGTCAGGCCCGTCTATTGGCCAGCGACCATCTCGACATCGTCATGATCGATCCATCCCCACATGAGCTCCGGCACCGAGCTTCCCTAACAAGCTATCAGCTCATCCATCATACGCCATTATCCAGAGCTCTACTTAACTACGTAGAGCCTCAATTGCCCGGGTGACGCAAAACAACTCGTCTATTTGAATCCTCAGACACTTTTATAATCTGACAATTCAACGCGGATCACGAACCCTTAACCTCCAATAGTATAATCGGCTAGCTACCCAGCTTCCCACAACCCACCACCACCACCAAGATGTCCACCCCAGACCCAGGCAAAAAGCCCCCCCAACCCAAATCCAAACCCTTCGACCTCATCAACCGCGGCACCAAAACCCCCTCGCCCGCCGGAACCCTCACCTTCCTCGGGCTCCGCGCCCTCGACATCCCCCTGCAACTCGCTCTCCTCTCGCCCACGGGCCCGGGGATCTCCCTGCTCAACTCCCTAGGCATCTGCAACACGATCCCGCACACCGCGGGCGCCGGGGTCGGCAGCCTGCTCCTCGCGGGCATGGCCGGCGGCGCCGCGGCCAAGCAGATCTACTGGCTGCTGGCGCTGGGCGCGGAGCGGTTCCCGCCCTCCGCGGCCGTCGCCGTGTCCGTGTTTAACACGCTCGTGAACGGCGCGAACGCGCTGCTGTTCCTCGCGGGCGCGAGCTCGGGTCTGACCTCGCGCCCTCTCGTGACCCTGCCCCTGCCATTCTCGATCCCGGAGCTGGGGCTCGAGGGGGAGGTCACGCTGCCGCTGAGCATGCTCGTCGGCGCGGGGCTGTACGTCGCGGGCCTCGCGATCGAGACGGGCGCGGAGGTGCAGCGGCGCGCGTTCAAGCGGAAGCCCGGGAACGAGGGCCGCGTGTGCAAGACGGGGTTGTGGGCGTGGGTGCGGCACCCGAATTACGCCGGCTACGCGCTGTGGCGCGGGGGGTACTGCATGGTGGCCACGGGGTGGGTCGGCGGGATCGCGATGGCGCTGTTCCAGGGCTGGGATTTCGCGACGCGGGCTGTTGTTGTCCTGGATGGCTATTGCGCTGAGCGGTATAAGGAGCAGTGGACGCGGTTTAAGGAGGAGGTTCCGTACAAGCTCGTGCCGGGCATTTACTAGATTGGAAGTTAGTCTCACTGGTCGAATACGTGTGAGGGCGAGTGTAAGTCAGTAGTAGCACGGATCGAATGTATGGTTTTTGTGTGTAAATGTTAGCTTTGTTTGAGTTGCTCATCTATCGGGCATTCCCAGATTCAGGGGCAGACTCGAAAGAAGCCTGTGTCTGTAGATCTAGTATACAAGGGCCAGCGAGCGACGCAGCCGTCAACAAAAAATACTACACAGCTATTAAAAGCTGATCTCAACTCCGCGACAGCTCTCCCGTCTAGATTACCCTCTGCGGTCTCTTCGCGCAGATTTTGTCATTGGTATATCCCTAGCCAACGACTCCAGCCGAGTTGAAACTCCGTACATTTACCACAAAAACCCGTCCAGAAACGCCGTTTTAAGGTGCAAGCTGCCCGCCGTAAAGCTGTTGCTCAATTTCCGTCCGGTTAGGAAGCCCGCTGTAATATTACGGTGTCTAATATGGACGCGGGTCGGGCAAGTGCAGATTCTTGGTCCACCGAGGCAGCTTTTTGGTTTGCTCGTATAATCGACCGCAGTTAGCGCAGAGAGACTAGACAAATGATTAGCTAACATCATATATCTTGGCGTACGCATGCCGCTTACCCTTGGGCCCCATGGTCCGTCTCTGACTGCCCAAACAGTTGTGCCCCAGACACGGCAATGGGTGCAACGCCAACTGAGTCTCTCTTGATCGTTTAGTGATCCACCGCCACCTCCTCCATATCCAACATCGGGGGTGCCTCTACCGCCCGGCGTGCCAGACCTGCCAAGCGGACTCAAACTCCGGAATCGCCGCTTCTTCTTCGATCGCTCTCCGCGTCCCATTCGTTCCTCTTCAATTTCGCCACCTAGGCCAAAACTTCCACCCAGCGGCGTGCCGCCAATCATACCCGCATTACTACTGAACCTGGCTGTTTCTCGGCGGAGACGTCGGACCTGTCGTTCACGGTCGATTTCTCGTTTCTCTATCTCTTCCTTGGAGAGAGACTCGATCTTGGGCTCCCATTCATCTGCAAGATGTTCGGGGTCGTATCGCCAACCGGCGTCCGCACCATGGGCCGCATCATTAGGGAATTCGGAGCCCAGCGTGCCCCATCCAGCTACAAGCCCTCCTGCCTCGCAAGCTTCCTTCTTTAAGCGCAACACGGCCTCATAGATCGCGTGCGTCAAGGCGGGCACCCACTCACCCGCAAGACCCAAGTCGGCACAAGTGACCTTGGCAAAGGCCTCGGCCGTACCAGGAGGATGCAGTAGCGACCACTCGAATTTATCGGTGTAAAGGTGGGAGGAAAGGTTTACGTTGAGGTGGATGACGCATCGGTAGGTGTCGTCTGGGTTAAAGTCGTCGGAGTCTGCAGGTATTGGCGACGCGCTGGCTGTCACTTTAGGGATCTGCGACGCTGGGACTTTAGAGGGCGTATCGAGGCCATTTAGTAAAGGGGTATCGGGGCCGCGCGAGAAGTTACGGGGAGGCGTAGCAGGCGTGGCAGGGGTATCACGGGCTGTCGAGTAAGGTATGGGCGCAACACCGTTTGTGGTCACCTTGTCCTCGGAGTGGAAGAGGGGATGAAGCGCGACACCGGCATATTCTTCGAGCTGGGTTCTGATTTGTTTGCTGATCTCGGCAGCAATGGAAGATTGGTTAGGAAGATCAAGGTCCTGGACCAGACTTTGGGCGAACTGATCGGTGGTGATAAGTGTCTCGTGCAAGTTCCATAAGAAGATATCCCTTAGCTTGTAAGGCACGGTCATCTCCCCATGTTTATACAATGACGGGTCCATGTGTGCCGGGGACTGGGTGACGCCCCGAGGGAGCTGGTAGGGCGGCCCCGGCATGAAGGGGAGGATATCGACGTCAATGCGGATGGGGATGAGGGTGACGGGCATCGCAGCCTGGGCCTGATTGTTGAGATCGGATCGGTTCCTAGTCTTCAGCATCCATTCTCGCCATATGCCCTGGACATGTACGGGGGCGTTCGTCTCCTTCCCAACCTTGTCGCTGGGGTCTGCCCGAGAGGTACTATCCTCCCGCCTTAGGCTACGCAGACCCGTAGGACGTCTTCGGGAATCGTCGTCGTCGTCATCGTCGTAATCATAGCCATCCTCGGCATAGTTAATAACAGTAGTGCCGCGTTTCGTAGTTCGCGATAGAGGACCGACGGGCGCAGCGGAGTGGACGACAGGGGTAAGGAGGGAGTTGTTGTAGGTGCGCAGTCGCGGCGCGTAGGAGGACAGGAATGCCTGAGGACTGTTTCGAGGGTCCATGATGTATGTGCTGCAGCCGAATTGTTTATGTCATCTTACGGTGGTGATGGTGAGATTCAGCGCGCGCCGAAACAACAAGGCTTGATGATCAAGCTGAGAGTACGGAAGGGAGAGGAGGTATAAGGTAGGAGGTAGAGCTTTTGAAAAACGCACGTGGCGTTTATGATGCTCCTCCTGATGAATGAATGCAATGGAATTTGCAATCAGCAGGCAAATTGAGTCCTTCCTCGTGGTGTTGGGCGGTTGGAATGTCGTAGACAGGCTGGCTTGGTATAAAGCACAGGGTGTTTTTGCGGGTGTTTTTGCGACTTGCGTTCAAGAGCTTCGACAACTCGTTTGTCCCGTCGCAGCGCGTCTCGTAATCCGTAAAACGTAAAATTTCCACTTCGAATCCCCCCAGAGTCGAGCCGGAGCCAACCTGCCTTAGCGCTGGAGTCACGTGCATGTGTACATGCACTTACACAATATGCACGTATGTAGTACACGCTACCCCACAGTTTACCCGATCTTCAATCGATCTTCAGTGTTCAACCAAACCCTTTCCCAAGACGTGAATAGACCTTCGTGGTGTTCTGAGTAGTATGAGGTAGCATTAGGTCTATTTCATGTCCTCAGTAGCATAATACTTCAATCATTACACTCTGAACCCGAAGACTTTGTGAGCACACAATTGGAGACTATACAGTTTACGATTGAGAACGATCATAACGATTACAGCTTTGGCTGGAACTCCTAAGAATGTTCTAGTGATAATGGAACTGATATAATTCCTTCAATAATTTTTGTCCTGACAACTGGGTGCAGATTCTTTTATGTTCTAAAGCTCTAATCAAGTTGTATGCATTCCTACTCCTACTATTGTAGACCAGACATCATCCAAGTCGGTCTCTCGAAGTATCTATATGTTGAGGCAGAAGACCACTTCGCAGATTGATGGTTTACACTTCTTTCTATAAACAGCTTCGTAGTCTCGTGTTGTTTTTTGCTTCTCTCTGATAACTCATCATTGACCATGACCGCAGGTAGGTTTCGGGAACCGACACTGAGTGCTAAGTTCTATGGAGCGCAGTATGCAGACTTCCATTCTCTTTCGGAATGGCGTCAGCACGCTTGTCACTTACCTAAATGCCCCATAGCTAGGGGTTGATAGAAATCGTGATGAGTCACTTTCACATGTAAACACTCACTTTGCTATAAGTCTCTGATCTAGGTAAATTGCTCTCAAAAGGCATTGATTACTTCATCATCTAGGTTAGTTATATCATACAATGGCAGACACCAAGGACAGCCCAAGCTACACGCTCTACGTGTACGCCACACGTTACTCCGGTACGTCTTACCACATCCCACAGCTACTAACCCGTCCTCACGATCCACAGGCTGGGGCGCCCGCGTCTCCCTCATCCTGGCCTACTTCGCCATCCCACACACGCTCCAAACCTACAGCCTTTCCCGGCCACCTCCCCTACATCTCAGCCCCAGTGGTCTCCTCCCCATCCTCCAGCCAGACCCCTCGGACCCGGACTTCCTAATCGCGGACTCCCTCGCCATCAGCGAGTACCTCGCGGAGCGCCACCCGGCCCTGGGTCTCTGGCCAGCGGACGCCAAGCTCCGCGCTCGCGCGCGCGCGGCCGCCGCGCAGATGCACGCGGGCTTCGGCGCGCTGCGGGACACGTACCACAGTAGCTACGTGGCGCGGTACACGGGCGCGGTCCCCGTCAGCGATGCGGCGGCGCGCGAGAGTCGGCAGTTGGTCGAGCTGTGGAGCGCTGCGCGCGCGGGGACGCGGGAGAGGTTGCGGGAGCTGGGGGAGGAGGATGGGGGGTTTTTGTTTGGGGGGTTTAGTATTGCGGATGCGTTTTTCTGGCCTGTGCTTTGGGTATGTATATATGTGTGTGTGTGTGTGTGTGTGTGTGTGTGTGTGATGTATTCCGGGGCTGAGATGAGATCGGGGATGTGTTGTTGTTGTTATTGTGGTTGTTGCTGACGAATTTGATGGCAGCGCTTCCGCAGCTACGGGCTCCCGATGACGGGGATCAGCGAGGACGGGCTGAGGTGGGTGGCCAAGATGTGGGAGCACCCGGTCATGAAGGCGCAGGGGCGGGAGTACTTTCGGCAGGCTCGGGAGCCCTGGACTAGGGCTGAGAAGTATGAAGATATTTTTCGTGGAAATCCTGACGTGGAATATAGCCAGTTCACCGAGGATTGGACTTTTGATGCTTCGAAAGTGTAGGGCTGCGCTGACTCTAGCATGAAAAATGTTGGTTGAAGTAGAAGATAGGGGAAAGCGATGCAGGAAAAAAGGGGTGCACATCTAGTAGAAGCTAATGTGGAAACAGCCACAAAAGTATGAGCCACGTGGCCGTTATTCTTGACAGTCAATATATTGACTGACCGGTCTGAGGTTATAACCCGTACAAAACACTTGCTCGAGTTTGAGTTTTACTTGTTTCGCTGCTTGGATAGACAGGGGTTCCGCCAAGCAGTTATTTCACAAGGTATTAGTCAAGATATCGATGTTCACTTGACATTCCCCGGACAGATCACCGATTCTTTCGAATTTAAGTTATCATAAATGAATGTCCTAATCTACACAAAGTTGCAAGCATGATGTTATCTCACTAGCAAAACCCACTAGTTCATCCCGCACATAGGACAATAGTCTCGATGTTTTCACAAAAGTCAGTCTTGCTCGGTTGCTTGTCCAATGGTTATGAAATCCGCCACTACAGATTTCACTTATGGTTGGGTGGGAGCTCGGGGATTTAGGACCCTGAAAGTATTTGCCCACTTTAGACAGCACGAGAGCACCTATGCTCTTCTTCCCACTATCAACTCGAGCAGGGAGGGTTAGCAACTCAGTCGTTAATTTAACTTTTCACAAAGAAAATACTAACCATGACTAGGATATTCGGGGAAATGTAGTAAGACAATAGTCGAAAAGCAGACAGTTTGATTTAGAAATACCTCATTGGCGTTTTACCTTCATTTTCTTCAAATAGAGTATATGGGCTAACTCCTGCAGAACTTGTGTGAGGATGGCATCCAATTGGTGGAATGGGCCATTAGGAGTGACATGTGATGATGATAATGTACATAGCTTGCAGTTCAACCCTCTTGAAGTCGAGGCAGTACCGCACCACCCAAGACAGTTACTCTATAAAAACAGGAGACCACTTCAGAGCACTTATGAGATTTAGGGACATTGTTTTGCCTGTGGATGTCCTCGAGATATCACATGTCGATCTCTGTGCTGCCCACGGTTCAGATTAACAATTCGAACTTGTTAAAAGGCTCACTTCGAGGAAACGCATAAGTCATATTATCCGCTCTCATATTTCACTTACATCATTGCTATGGGAACGGCATGTGAGACCTTCTCATCTTCCAAGCCATCCTTCCCAGGAGTTCCCATCGAGCTAGTCTTGGGCTGGGAATAAGTCATCGAGCTACAGTAGTGGCTCTTGGTCTCTGTCCTCGTCGTAATGCAGCCAGCCAGCCATCCCAGCTCTGCTAAGGCTGGTAAAAGCAGCCTGTAAAAGCAGTCTTGGGACTTCTTTAACCCCCTTTGTGGGAACACCCAGGTACTTGCTTAGGGCAGACGGCCAGCTTAGGTAGAGTCCACCCGACCTCCTCGTTGTCGTCTTCGTCTCGTGTATTAGACGTCTTTACCTTGTTACTCGATTTCTATGTTTCTGCCTAGAAACCCTCCTATATAACAGATTGTGTACTTGGATCGGAAGTCACCGTTGCTTAGACTAAACATCATACAAAGTATTCAAATTCATGTTCACGATGAACTCTCAGTCACATCTTCGGCAGTCTCCATAGACAATATAAAGCCCCAAGCAACGAGACTTCATAAGTAGAACTGAACAGCAGCAAGGCAGCAATAAAGAAGATCTTGGTTAAACATTACGTACTATACAGTATTCGGCGAAGCCCTTGTTGGCCTCGATTAGTTTATATAGTATATCCACCTCATTTTTGGGTGCATGATTCGAGAATGCCCAGCGATTCCTATCACAAGAAACTTCTTCCATATGAGCCTGGCGAAGAGGACAAGCAATCCAGCCAAGCTTGTCGTTACTTGTATATATAACACAGTAAAAAAGCGAGTTATTCCCTCTTGTATCTTATTTCTTTTTTTCTTCCCGTGACCATTAGGTTCCTAGTAGAACAAACCCGTATAACCCGGAAACCCCATCCTATAGCCGGGTATAATTCCTTTTTAGTTTAGTAGCGTGATGTTTTTCCTCGCCGGAAATAACTCGCGTTCCGTGGCGAGCTATCTATGACTGCACTTCCTTTCTTATCGTGCTCGCACGCTTCTGCCTCGCTCTTCGTTTCGCCTGTTGCTTGAGTGGGTGAGCATTATCCAGTCTTCCCACTCTTTACTGATTTCCATTAATACAGAGCCCATCACCGTGGCGCTAGCCATGAGCCCATGTCCTTCAGCCTCCAGCACGCGAACCTCGCACCGGCGCATGGTCTTACCAAGCCACTTTGCATTCTCGACAGGAACACGGGTGTCCCTGCTGCCGTGGTGGATGACAACTGGACGGGTAATATCTACATAACGGAAACCGATTGTGTGTCTTCGCTCGAGACAGACTAGCAGATCGACCGCAGGATTAGCCCCAGTTGTCGCCAGGTCCCAGATCGCGTGTGTGAGACGTGTGTCGTACGTCATCTGCCTTTCTTTGTCTGCTATGGCATCAGCAGCAGCGGCCAGGACAGCATTCTGCGAATTGAACTCGTTGTCGCCTGGACGATACTGATCCATGTTCTCGGCGGCTACGGGAGAAAGCAACTTCCCATCCCCGTTTTCTTGAGATAGATTCTCCTTGTCCATGCCTAGTGCGCGATTGTTTTGCCCAGCCGCCGGAACAGCAGACCTCCGCTTGCCACGACGTGGATTATTCTTCGGCAGGGAGCTGGTGATAGAACTGCTGGTAGCTGACATAAATGAGCTATTTGCAGCCTTCAGAAAAGGGGTTGGCAAAGCTCGAAGAATCCGCTGGGATGTAGGGATCGCATTGGTAGGAGGCATCGCTTGCGATGTACCGAAGACACTCATCTGTGATGGTGGAATCCATGGAGCTAGAAGGTGAATACGACCACGTATGTGCTGAGGCATCCGTAGTGCAGTAGCGAGAGCATAAATTGCCCCTGCGGAATGCGCCAGGATAGAGAACTTGGTAATCTTGAGGGTCTGGCAAATCGCATAGACATCGTCTGTACATTGTTAGTCAACTTTTCAAACCATAAGGAGAATTGACATACCAGGCCAGCTGAGTGGTGTCGCAGTTCCGTCACCATACGCCTCGCTATCGCCTACACCGGGTCGATCTGGAGTGATAAGCCGTAACTTGAGTGTCAATGCCAGCTCGTCGTAGAATGCAGTGATGTATCTTGTCAACCCCATTCCTACGCAGCAGAATACTGCTGAGCCATCCGAATCGCCGACCTCTGAGAACGATATAACCCTGCCAGTCTGAGGATGTCGAATCTTTTGTGAAAGCCTAGGCGAACATAGATAGGACTCGACGGCATCGTCAATAGAGTCGGCGCTTCTAGGTCGCTCATATCCAACCGTAGGTTCCGGGGTGACAGACTCCCTTTTCCTATCACTTAGGTCAGGGCTCTTTGGCCCCGCCGAAAGGCGCTTCAGCCGTGAACTACTTCGCTTAGGGCGAAGTGTGTCGCCCGGCTCGGGAGTAGTGCGCCCCGACTTCCTCCGGTCACTGCTATGAGCACTACGTCTCCTCCCCTGATGTATCGATGGGAAGGGGGCGCCGTCCTCCATGTCGTTCCCGTCGGAATACGATCTCGAGCGCTGATGAACATGTTGCCCCTGGCTCTTCCTCGTAGGAGCGCTTAGCCTAGCAGAGTGCGGCATTTCCGGCAGATGAACGTCATCCTTTTTTCTCCGAGGGTCGAAGTCTGAGTTGGGACGGCTTGCATGTCGTCGCCGGGGTGCAGAATCGTCACGCGACCGACTATGCTCGGTGCCTTCTGGGATGGTGTCGCTGAACCCGCCTTCATTGTCTCTCTTTGACCGCGACGACCTGTGCGACGATCTTTTCGTACTAGTTCCTGACTTCCGTAGAGAGGAGTCGCGCGCAGGGACGGGCCGTTGAAAGTTGTTGGGGTCGAGGGAAGTGCTTCGGTCCGGCATTGGTCCTTTTATCGGTGAATCACCTGGCTCCTCACTAATTGGGGTCTCGGCGAGGCACGAATCAGGTTTCGGGGATATGCTATTAGAAATGACACTGCCAGAACTGGTGCGTTTCTTCTCCGATTCGCTAGCACGTAGCCGCTCTTTGGAGCTCATGTACATCAAACCCTTCTGACTTCGCTTTTTCCCCCAGCTGTCATGTGAACGTTGTGTATGCAATTCTGGAGTCGGCGGCAGTCCACGTTCGATCGATAGATTACCGATACTACGGGTATCATCATGCGACGAGGCCGAGCCTTTCGACGACGGTCTCGACGAGCTGCGCAGGAGGGACTTCAGTCCCCCCGAAGACTCGCGGCGAGGAGATTTCGGGGCAGTCAATGGGGAAAAGCCGGAGGGCGGTTTCGCTGTTCGTATAACCGGGGGGCTCGCAGCCAATTCGTCGAGATCGACTTCTTCCTCCTGTAGTCGGTCAAGCTTCTTAGGTTGTAAGAAAGAACCGTACTCGACACCAAAGCTGCCGTCTCCTGGCGATCCGGGCAAGGACAAGCTCTGGCCTTCGAAATGCTTATTTGCCGGTTTCGATATAACGGAAAGGCTGGTGATCAAGGATGAAATGACTTCTGGGGAGGCTGGAGGAATGGGGACGCGTTCTTTGTCATCGTCGCGCAGGTGCAGGTGCATGGAAGGGTCGATGACCTTTCGCCGGGATTGTTGGCGGCTTTGGCGGGGAATAGGGGGCACCTGGCCGGTGGAGGATTTAGATGTCGCGGCGTAATCCATAGCAGGCGGACGCAAGGAGCGAGGCTCGGCAACACTGGCGGTCAAATGTTCGGGCAGGAAACGTTTTGGCTAATGCCGGCTGGATCGTCTTACGTCTCTGCTTGCTGCAGGCAGCAGAAGCGAGCGGGAAAACGGTGTACGGCTGAAGAGAGGATGCAGACGTGGAGATTCCGGCGTCTAGGTGCCCAGGTGGGTTCTGTGAACGGTATGCAGGATGTAGGTCAATCCCCGAGACAAGCTGGCTGCAGGTTCTAGATGTGGAACACTGCCAGGACCAGGCTCCTTACCTAGACAACTAGGGCAGGTCGACAGCTTCATACACACAGTACACGTACTATAGTAAATCCAGCCGCATGTGTCGAGGGAGCAGGATAAATTGAGGGTGGAGTTGGAGGATTGGAAGTGTCTAAAAATCGAAAGAAAAAAAAAGATTTGATCTGGGTTGCATCGACGGATGTTGGTTTTAACGGAAGATAGTAGGTGGTGTATTGTAGGTTAATAGGTATAGCTTTTTAGAGCAGCAGCCCCGGTTCAGGGGAAAGAAAAGAAAAATGGCTCGGTCAGCGTGGAGATATCGGGCAACAGATCGTTATTATTACTTTTATTGTTTGGGCAGCTGGGACGATAGTTGCACGACAACGGTATCGCTTATTATTTTAGGTAGACAGGTATGTCGCGTGGATGACCTGGATCGGAAAGTCTGTGTGTTCTTGTGTGTTGGATATGTGTACTGCGTTATGCGTGCTGCCGCCAAATTAAATATATAACCTTGTATGTACTCGAAGGATATATAGTACGTAGGCAGGTCAGGTAGACTGTTATCGTGGGAAAATGGTTAGCCACTCATCACACACATACACATATACACACACACGCAGAATAGTCGCCCGCTTTCGACCCCTATCCAGTAGTTACAGCAGCAACCCGCTCCTATCCAATGGAGGCTCGAACAGCACAAAGCTATCTATGTGCGTACATAGGCAGTATGTTATGTACGGCGTAGTACGCCAGTAGGGAGGCCTGGGAGGAAGATGAAGAAGAGGCTGAGCCCAATGGAGACTAACGCGAGTCTTGGTCTTAATTGGATTCGCCAATCACCTCAGGACCCTGCAAGCATGTCCCTAGGACGAGCACCTCTCAAAAGGCAAGAAGAACACATTCAAAAAGTTCAAAAATGTAGAGATCGACTTACACATTACACGGATCCGGCGGATGGATCCCCTGATTGAACAGAGAGAATGGAGACACACGAGTTGCTGGAATCCAATGCGAATGTGCGGGTTCGTTTCAGGATATGTACGTCCAATGCAGGTGAGGTGCCGAGATAGGTCGACGTCGTATTTGACGTCGTATTTTCACATGTGCATACCAGAACGATCTGAAATGTTCCCGACTTGTTGAATTGGATGCGGAATGAAACAAAAAAAAAAAAAAAAAAAAAAAAAATTTCAAAAAAACTGTTGCACAACTCTAGTTGTATAACCAACTGGTTACACTACCTTAGTAGGATCATTTCCCGGAGTCACACGATGGCGCTTCTAGTAAGAAAGTTGTGGAATTAGAGAGCGAAGAAGAGGACGAAGGGAGGGAAAGGGAAAGGGTGGATGACTGCGGTCAATCAGAGCACGTTAGGTTGTCAGCGGCCCCTAGGTTCAGTCAATTCATCGGCCCGGCAAAAGGAAGTACCCCAAACCTTTTCAGGCACGTACAGTATGTACTTTATAGAGGATCTCTACCCCTCGAAGTTACATGAGATGGCATGAGGTACCATTAAACGCGCCTTTAATAACATTCAGTATCTGACGGAAATGCAGCATTTCTATTTACAGACTTTTGTTGAGAATAGAACGAACGAACGAACGAACAAATGAGACATTGCTACTACTAATTGCAAAAACGGCCTTGAAATAGAGAGCAGAATGGACTTTGAAGTGCACATTTATTAGGTTAAACTTGAAGCCCCTAGCCTGTACTTACTATGTATATGAAGTAACTTTAATAAGTATGTACAATATAGCTTGCTGGAACCCAAGAACGTAGGGGTGGGGAAAAGATGATGGGTTCTTTCATTGGTCTAAATTTCAGGAACCAGGAACTCATAGATATGTTCATGATAACTTGGCTGTTTGCATGCAAATTGTAAATTCTCGACTCTATTATATTGTGAAGCGAGTGCTATTAAAAAGAGCAGATCGTTCTTTGCATCTCGGGCTTATGATCTTTCTTCTCGAATTAAGAGTGAGAATTGATGTATGAGTCCGCTTCCGACTCGTTCTGCTCTGAAATTGACGATCAAGAGGGCGGACCCTGATCAACAACGCTTCACAGGGCTCTCTGAAATTTCCCAGTCAGATGTGACATACGCAGTACGCAGTACTATAAGCCACGATATCAATAGGACTTCCCCAACTCACGAATTCTACCCGAGTCTTCTACTATGTATGAGCAGGTCCACAGTCACGTTGACAGGCCTGACGGGTTATTAAGTCGGGTAATTTTCGCTGAGCTCGGACATAACTATAGTATTGTTACTGTGATTCAATGTGATGAGCGGACTACCGGAGATTATTGACTCCAACACTGGCAGTCACCATGCTGCGTTCGTACAGGCTGACAGGTTGGCATATTCCAGATCTTCGCCCTAGATCATCAACTGCAAGCGAAGAGATCCGCACTGAGCTTCTAATTTTGAGCAACAATGCACTGCCGGCAGGTTGATAAGTTAACAAGATTCTAATATACATATATAAGCAGCAGGCGAGCATGCCCGAGCGCATCTGTCAGTTATCAGCTTGACAGTTTCTTGCAGGCCCATCCCGGGCTGTCGATGCGCCTCAAACCAATGTTACTATAGCAATACCTAGTAGGTAAGAGCCTTTACCCAGTGTGTTGGGCTATTTCTCAGCCACCAGGGACCAGAAGAAGCAATGGCCTCGGAACGTAGCGAGTTAGCGCGGGTTTCGAACGGCTCGGCCTGTAGCGGAAGGTGATATTTAGCGATGAGACAGGAATGCAGCAATGCAGGTTGAAGTACGCAAGTAATAAGTTGCTGGATCTACTGCGGTATGCGGCCAAAATTTATTACCCCTGTCTGGTACTCTTGGCATAGACTATACTGAATCTGGATAGAGTCAAAAGAGATACCTTTGAAAATAAGCCCCTGCAACGCCCCTGTCTAGCGCAGTGAACAGGTAGTGGTAATAAACATACCCATAATACTAAGTAGGCTTGCTAATAAGTGTCCAGTCGTAACGGGATGATACTGTTCCTTATTTAGACTGTTAAGACTAGCATTGCATTGTCACACGCTTTTGAGAGATGACAGCGTCGCAACGATCAAACTTCCCACTTATCGATATAGGTCTCCAGATACTACATATATGATACCTGATATACGCAACTGGTAACGGGACTCCAACCCAAAACCGATCTGAGGTTGTGAGACCATTCTCTGTCATATGTGTTCGGAACATAACATACGATCGACTGGTTGATGGTTGATAGTCGATCGGCCTCCGAGTTGGACAACACATTGAACCTAGCACTAGGTAACAACCGCTTGCACGTGGCTCTTGAAAGTCCTGGTGCGGAATTCTGCAAGTGCGCTCCCATTTTCGCGACAGACCCGTAGATGCACGGCAGCTTGCACGCGGCTGCAAGCAATTAAACAACATGGGGCTAGACAGGGGAGATCTGTCGGTGTGGTTTGCCCCGCAATCAGTGCTGGGCGGGAGCTTCTCCAGCTTCTGATTCGCTAATGCGAGATAGAGGCAGGTGGACCAAGAATCGTGGCCCTGATGACGACCCGCTGATAGTCGCTGAGGCGCCAATAAGCGTGACATACGTCATTCATCGGCCATCAAGTCGAACACCAGCGCACAAATCAAGGCGGCCTGAGGCATATCGTCGACGCTGACAGTTGTCATGAGAGTTTGTTGCGCTTGATTACTGTGGTCACTAGGCATACGGGAACAAACGAAGGAAGAGGTTAATGATAGACGACGGAAAGTTCGTAACTAGGTATCACCAACAAAAGAGCGAATATCGACTATCTATAGTTTGCGCAAAACCACAAGTCCAGGAATATGGATCTTCTACTCTCGCTTCCTATCGTGTCCTATTTTGGAGCGCCTATGTTCTCCTCATGGTCAACCTCGCTTAACCTATTATTCTTCTACATGACATGGACGACTCTCGTCCTGTCACACTCACCGCTGAAGATCGAGCTAGTCGGCACACTGGCAGTACGCATAGTGTTCTGGCTAATCCCATCACTGTTCTTCCTCCTCTTCGACATACTGCTTCCCAGCCTCGCGGAGTCCATAAAACTCTACGGCGCCGCCTCCCTCCCACGGCGCGACACAGCCTCGCTGCTCCGACAGCTGGCCCTCGCGCTCTTCAACCTCGCGCTCAGCAGCGCCGTCCAAGCCGGCATCTCCCTAGGCGCAACGACGTTCCTGCACCGACCGCTCTTCAAGACGAGCTCAGCACTCCCATTACCCTGGCAGATCTGCAAGCACATCTGGCTACTGTACACGGCGCGCGAGGTGTTAACGTACTACATCCACCGGCTCGTGCTGCACTCGCACTCGCACGCCCGCGACAGCCAGGTCCGCGGGCTAGCGAAGCTGCACGCCTGCCACGCGCACGCGCGCAGGAACGCCGCGCCGCACTCGCTGATGCTGTACACGGACCACCCGGTGCCGCTGCTGCTGCACCGGCTGCTGCCGGTGTACCTGCCGGCGCTGGCGGTGCGCCCGCACCTGCTGACGTACTTCCTGTTCACGGTGCTGACGACGCTCGAGGAGACGCTGGCCACGTCCGGCTACAGCGTCGTCCCCGGCATCGTGATGGGCGGCGTCGCGCGCCGCACCGCCGCGCACTACGCTAGCGGCGGGCGCGGGAACTTCGGGGCGTGGGGGCTGTTGGATTGGGTCCACGGCACCAGCGTCGGCAAGGACGTCGTCGAGGATATCCAGGACGAGGCTGACAAGCACCAGGTTAAGGAGCGCGGGCAGAAGGCCGTGGCGGATACGGGGAGTGCGGTCCAGGACGGCATTGAGGGGTGGAAGAAGGGACGGAAGGGCAGGAAGAAGAGGGCCGAGTCTTGAGGATATGGGGGTTGGGGGATGTGAGATTTCTGGGATTTCTGGATTTCTGGCGATAAAAAATATCGGGTTTGGGGTTTGGGTATGATCATGAGGCTATGGATCTGCATACGTGGGGTTTGGCGCCAATAAGTGTGGATTTCGCGGGAACTTACGAAGGGATGGATGCGAGACGAAAAACGAATATTCTAGGATTCCAGATTACGTCGAGGCCGCGAGGCCACAGGGTACATTAGACGATCAAGTCTTAGTTATGGGCGTTTTGGGGACCAAAGTAGGGTAAAATAACCACGACGTAGCTTGCTTCAGAGGCAATGAGGTGAATATTATTCATTAGCAACAGTACAGAGTCCCATCCATGTTCTCGTTATGTCTCATTCTCATGTTCACGAGATTATCCTCAAGTGTAGTCCTGTCTATGCTGTATTACTCGTCGGACAGTAAATCAACTACACCTCCCAAGCAATTGCAAAGCTTTTTTGGGAGATCTCCATTCTGAACAATATACCATAGCTATTGGGATCCTCTATTACCGCGTCCTCCGCGTCCTCCACGTCCTCCACGTCCCCAGATGTGCCCTCTGCGCTGTTGGCTGCTATTGCTGAACGGGTTGTTTTCAGTCTGACTGTTGGGGGTGTTGTTTGTGGGCGTTGAACCCAAAGTAGAAGGCGTCTTGAGTGAAGAAAAGATAGAGGTACCCGTATTCACGGCACCGAACAGGGTGGTATTGGTGGGTGTCGGCTGGTTGGATTGGGAGTTGTCCTGAGCTGGCTTCTTGTGCTTGAGCTCAGCATCCTCGGCATGCCGCTTAGCTTGCTGAGCTAGCATAGCATATCTGGACGACACTTCGTTCAGGAACCCACGATCCATTTGACCGACGGACTGCGCGAACACCTCAGGGGGGCATGTATCGCAGAGCTTTTGGACGATCCAGTTCGTAATGGGGGTATCTCTCAGAAAGCCCAAATTAAGATAAGCTTCTTGTAGCCAGTAAATGTTCCTTGCATTGTTCGCATCATCATTCCACTCTAAAACCTTGTCGTAGGCGAACGTAGCAGACGCCTGTGCGACTATAGTTGCCAACTTAGAGCTCTCAACATGTACACACAATTTTAAAAGCTTTGCGAGAGACCTCATAATCGCAAGGTGCTTTTCCTCGGGCTGTGCGTATGCTTGCTCCAATGAGATGCATCGGCGGTAGACAAGGTCGACATAGGCACCCAATGTTTCTTGGTCCACAAACTCCCAAGGAAGCTGATGTTCACGCTCCGTATCAAAGACCTTCGCGAAATAAGGGGATACTTTTCGGAACAGGGTTTCGTGGACAATAAAGCCATTGCCATCAATAGGAGTACCATAGGCCTTGATGATGACTGTCGGCTGAGGAAATCTAAGAAGCAGCTAATCAGAATTCGTGCTACCTAGAATTTGGAAAATTTGGGGGTACATTGGACAGAGTGTGAACGAGTGTTTACTTACGAGAAGATGGATGAGGGACGAATGATGGTCTTAGACTCGGCCTCGTAGACATTTACATCCACAGATTCCTGCTTCACTTCTCCAGAATTATCTTCGCCGTTCATCATCGGCATGTCTTCCCCAGGAACACCAGTGGAAGTTGCGACAACATTGTTGGCAGTGCCTGGTGTCGCAACAGCTGTATCGAGAGCATCACTCGTGACGCTGCGAGAAGCGTCCTTCGGACTGGTGGGCGCCTCCGACATCTTCCTCCAGTACAGAAGTATGTCAGGTACGTTTATGTGTTTGGCATGTACAAATGATGTTGACAAGTCATGCAGTCAATGGCGATGGGGTGAATAGTGTGTTGCTCTAGAGAGGATGAAAGTTGGGAAGGCAAATAGGTGAAAGGCACACAGAAAAAGCACAGGGAACATTGAAGTGTGTATCCGTCAGGTAACGGAAATCGAACTGGCAGTTATGGAAGGGCGTATTGGTAGAAACCAGCTCACCTTAGCAGCATTGTAAATTCGAGAACTCTTTGGCAAGACCAAAAGCCAACACTGACCGCAAACTGCAACGTCCACCATTTCAACCACTTCTTATCGTAAGGCGCCTGCCTCTATTAGAACTACGGTATCTATTGAACGTTCATCTCACAATTCTGGTCTGCCTCCTCTTCTTCATCGGTTTCCGTGTGAATCCATGGTTTATTTAGATATATATACTGGTGACCTCGATGGTTAAGGGTGGAAAGAACGAACGAAAGGCAGATCAGGAGTAAGCTGCGTAACAGTAAATGAGTGGCGATTTATCTCCTAGCCCTTCAGAAGAACGAAGCTGAGAATATCCCAAACCCCCCTTCTTTTATCACGAGCGAGCACAACTCATCATAGAGGCATTTGAGATCGTATCAATCTTCCAAAATCCGTCATTTAACTTCCGCAATCGTACGAGAACGAGTTCCAGTTGCCGGTCACACATCCTCTCACAGCAGTTGCGCCATCACTGCAGCTGCTGTCGGTGTACACGGTAACTAAGCACCCGGAGTAACAAACATTAGCCTCTGATTCGGTCTCTAGCCCGAGGGCTGTTGTTTGATGTAGTAGTGTCCTTCACAGGATACTTTATACGTACAGATATAACCCGAGTCAGTAGACACAGACTCGGCGCTCGCCCAGGAGGCACCAAAGACACAACCGCCGCCGCAGCTGGACGGAGGGCTGTAAGTACCAGGGGAAGCGGTGCCAGCGCAGTTACCCTCAGTAAAGACATCGATCGTACCGTCCGCAGCCACGAGGGTGGCTACAGTGGCGATGACACTAAGTACGGAGAAGGACTTCATCTTGATAGGGGGTAATAAAATAGGGTATAGTAGTTATATGCTTCTCGTTGATCCTGAATTGAGTGCGTGGTGATCCTCGAGTGACCATGTTGGGGCGGAACCCAGCCTTTATATACAAGCCATGGCTCTACAAAGAAGACTGTTTCGCAGATCCTGTCATGAATTCTGAGCAGTTGATGAGGAAAGTTTGCACATCATTCTCGTTACACAATCTACGGAGATACGATACAGTCAATGCTCACTGCGTTGCGTGATATTTCTATCCATGCACCAACTACGACAGGTCCTATCATGTTTAGTCTATTCTATTATGTTGCCATAATTCAACTGACCAATGAGATAAAACTACTTGAATCTGCATATTTCGACCTTTTCTTCTGTAGCTTATTTGTTTCCTATCAAACATTACGTATCTGATGGCAGAGAAGTCATATAAGTTCAGCTATATGGTTCTTATAACTACATGGCTTTTATTCCTCGTCTCCGTTTCTTATTCTTTTACTGCATCATCGTATTCACTACACGTGAATATTTTCGGCTTTAGTCTCACCACTGGTTTACGAAGGCTGCCGTCGCAGCTTTTTGTAACCTTGTTAAACCCGGCACGTCGTCAGCTTGTGCTGACCTAAGTATATTGGTTAGCTGATCCGTATTCAACACATCGAATCTAGCAGTTTGATCTTACCTCCTCCCATATTGGGTGTCGTTTAGAACGAACCAATCGATGAGAAGAGGGAGCACAACTCTTGCCCTCTGATGTATATGCACATCAGCCAACACATAATCAAGGCTGAGTCTGCGAAGCTGAGCTGTCAGTTGTTTCAGAGTACTTCATAAAATTTACAGATTTTGATATCGGCGACCTCGCATTTTATTACCGGAAATAAGCAATAGAGTTTAGCCATGTAGTAGTTCTGACTATGTATAGGACATGTTCATCTCACAATGTGGCGAGTGTTTGAGCAAGAGCATTTCGTCTCCTTCATGGGCGGGCAAGTTCTTACAGTCTCCATTGATTGGTAATTCAAAAGCTATCTTTAACACCTTCAAATAAACATAATTTCGTTTGGTTTTACGCAACTATGGATAAATGAAAGCTTAGCTTGGGCTAAGAGGTATGCACTTGCTGAGCCACGTAAAGGCTTTATACCCATCGTTTCTAGCTACAAGTATAGGATAGCCAAATTATGTCCAGAAACCTAGTTCCATGTTCTTCTTACGTCGGTATATGTTTGCCTTTCAACTTCGAGCTATAAAATTCATAAATAGTGCCAAAGAGGTTCGGGGTACATAGTCTAAAACCACCAGTAGGGGGCTAGTTGCTCAAGTGTTAAGCATATAATGACTTCACACCATACTAGAAAAGGCTGAGCAGAGAGTTCACTTTACCATTTAGCTACTTAATTAATATGAACATACATACTCAAGTATAAACTTCAACCCTGGCGGCTACCGGAACCGAGAGCGGATGCGCAGGGCGCTTACTGCCAATGCCTCTTCTAGCCGGACACTGAACTACATCCGATGTCGCCTTTCGCAGACGCCCTTCGGGGACGCCCCGGCCATCATTGCTTACGCATACTACTATTAGATCTAATAAACCTTGTTCACATCGGAAATATGTGTTATTTGGATATTAGATATAATTGCTGAAGAAGTTGCGGTTCTCTACGGGTAGGTATCGATCGGCCTACGATCGCGGCAGGATCTTTACGTCATGAGACGGAAAATCGGCTAAGTTTTCGGCCACAGTTCTGGAAACAGCCGATGGTGTGCATATGTTATTCCCGATGACGCTGACTTTTGTCAATAACGTGTATGGGTATTCTTAACAATTGATGTACTGCTTTATGTACCTTTACAAAGCTGCAGAAAAACAATGTCAAATCTCAATGTAGAGGACGGCGTTGGACGACCTCGAGCAGATCGTTCCAGAAGCACAATACCTGATATCTTATCTGAGAGCTCTGCATCAAGTCATGAATATCCCGATGATGAAAGTGAGAAAGACCACGACGGCCATCGGCCAAGTAGACTTGAAACGCACCCGTCCCGGACAAGATCACGCGCCAGCGGCTTAGATTCATCTGGCAATCTCTCGAGGGTAGTCTCTCGACGAGATACCGTTCTATCGAAGATACGCAGTCGACCAACAGTTCCTCCCTTTACTCACCCCTTGGCCAAACAGAAAACGGGCCAAGAATTCTTAGTCAACTTCGACGGCCCGGATGACCCCTATCGTCCTGTGAACTGGCCGCAACACAAGAAAGTGACGACGACGCTCTTGTACGGCTTGGTCACTATGAGCGCCACTTGGGCTTCCTCGTCTTATTCCGCTGGCACGAGGCAGATCGCCGAGCAGTTCGATGTCGGCCTGCAAGTTGCAACGTTGGGAACGACTCTGTTCCTTCTTGGATTCGGCATAGGGCCGCTACTCTGGGCGCCGCTCTCCGAAGTCTATGGCCGGCGTGTTGCAGTACTTACGCCCATGTTCGTGGCTATTTGCTTCTCGTTCGGGTCGGCGGTTGCTAAGGACTTCCAGACGCTCATGTTAACAAGGTTTTGGGGTGCTATCTTCGCTTCGGCGCCAGTAACAAATACTGGCGGTGTCCTTGGAGATCTGTTTACACCAGCTTATCGCGGAATCGCAATGGCAGGTTACGCGATGGCCGTTGTGGGCGGGCCAACAGTTGGGCCCATAGTCTCAGCCGCCGTGGTGGTGCAGCCGAACCTTGGCTGGCGCTGGACCGAGTACACCACCGGTATGCTGCAGTGCTTGATCCTCTTCTTCGCCGTGATTTTCATCGACGAGTCGTACCCGCCGCTGCTCCTCGTCATCAAAGCGCGCCGACTGCGGCACGAGACAGGGAACTGGGCCCTGCACGCGGAATTTGAGGAATGGGATGTCAGCATCAAAGAGCTCGCCCGGAAGTTTCTCGTCCGCCCCATTCAGCTGCTCTGCACGCCCATCTGCTCGCTCGTGGCACTGTACGCCAGTTTCTGCTACGGCATCCTGTACATGCAGCTGGGGGCGATCCCGATCATCTTCTCCGAGATCCGGGGGTGGTCGCTGGTGTCGAGCGAGCTGCCCTTCATAGCCATCCTGCTCGGCTCGCTGACGGGCGCCGCCATCAACATGACGAACCAGCTGTACTACAACAAGGCGTACCACGCGGTGGGCGACCGCGCCGTGCCCGAGAAGCGCCTGCCGCCGATGATGCTCGGGTCCGTGCTCTTCGCCGGGGGCCAGTTCATTACGGGGTGGACCGCGGACCCGGACACCGCCCCCTGGATCGTCCCCGTCATCGGCCTCTACCTCACCGGTACCGGCTTCAACACCATCTTCCAGGCCGCCCTCAACTACCTCGTCGACACGTTCCAGCGGTACGCCGCGAGCGCCGTCGCCGCGAACACCTTCATGCGCAGCTGCTTCGCCGCTGCGTTTCCCCTCGTCGTGTCCCCGCTCTACCACAACATCGGCGTCGGGCCGGGGTCGTCTATCTTTGCCGGCTTCGCATGCCTGCTTATGCCCGTCCCGTATGTGTTTTATTTATTTGGCAGGCGGATTCGAGCTGCCAATAAATGGAGCAAGGCTAGTGTGTTCTAATTACCGATGGTCTTACTAATTAATTGTGTCTTTTCAACAAAAAAAATTCCAAACTTCTTTCTGAAACCCGATAGGTGAAACCCCACAGCGTTGGCGTTTGACATTACGACACAGCACACATGTTGGTGGATGAGACTAGGTGGAATATATGGGCTTGCTTCTATTTGTACTGTATGGTAAGAGAAATGGGTACGGCTTATGTGAACAGCATCATGCAGGCGTTTTGAGGATTGGTCAGCATTCTTTTGGCGTATTTCAGCCACATCTATATTCCTTCAAGGTGATTGTTGAACCTGAGCATTGTGTAATAGCCTATTGAGAGCGGATTTCGCAGTGTAGCTGGAAGCTAGATATCCCGACGATTCACCTTCGGTCTCTTGGCCTAGTACAAGAAATCTCATCAACTCACCTGGGATCGAGTCATACAGGGAACTTGAAGTTCTACTATAGTATAGGATAGAACACGAGATAAGTAATAGATAATTCGACCGACAGAGCACTCAATGGGTCGTTATATATCTGAGGACATATATGCATACCAGTATCGTTGCACGGAGAAGGCATACAATTTGCTTGTGTGCTCGCCCATCAAGTATGCTGCACTATTGCTATGTAGCAGGTCTTGACGAGAGCACGATAGGATATCAAGTTTCAACATTGACGCTCGATGTGAAGCACGAGGCCTTCCCACCCTGACGTGTTCAAGGAACGGGGTCAACGCTGGCCTATCAATGATTCTCGAAACGAAACGTCGTTTCAAGTGCAACACCCCACAGGCGGCTGGGCCAGCGTCTAGACCGTCTGTACCACGGATTTCTGGGGGCAATAAGGTGCGGCTCTTCACGTGTAGAATAGCGGCGTCGTCCCACAAGGAGGGCACCCCAGGCGTGTCGCTCGTGCTACAGTGGACTGAGATCTATCAGGATTCAATTGGATATCGTGTGGTTGCAAGGAATCCATCAAAGTCTGAAACATGACCAGAGCGTAAGGTACGCGTATGAAACACCTCTGGTTATCCGTGAAGGCACCGTTTTGGTTTTGATGCAAAAGATACGGAGCTGGCGAGCCAAACTGTATATGCGTACTTAAAGGTAGGAGGATTTGGGCCTCGAGATAATTTAACTTTACGATGTACGGAGTACATGTATGGGAATGGAAGAATGTCGATGTTCTTGCTAGAATGGCGCTTGGACCAGGTGTAGTAGAAATACCTACGAGTTGTACCAAGTATCACCGTATTCCTGAAGCTAAACCGTTTAAGTGGCCCTGGTTAAATGATCCCTGTCCAAGCAATTTCCATTGGCCAGGAATTTCAAGTTATTTGGGGGAAAGATCTCTGAACTTATAAGTGGGTATACGATAATTGGTCGTGCCAACCCAGAAACACATGTGTGTATGTATTCTGTATTCAGAGCTCATCAATACCAGTAGATACATATCCAATCATTTTCAAGAATTGTTTGTCGCTCTAGGTACCTCACTTGGACAGTCACTAGACCTTCCGGTTTTGATAGACTATTCATAGTCGCCCATAGAATTGCTCCATGGGTTGTATCAAATTAGCTTTCGTCACTAGCAGCTATCGAATCATTAAGCATATACATAAATCATTCGAGACTTACTTGTAAAAAACGCATGTACTTGGAAATCGGTATCCTTGATTGCTAGTATGGAATACTTACCTCGTATAAATATTTATAGGTATGTAAGTCTTGTTTGTAGGTTACCGAGCCTGCCTAGTCCGGGACTATATACATTTGGCAGCTGACCGATACGCCACATAACGATGAACCACCAACTTTTGGGGGCTAACGGCTCTGATAAAAATAACAATTTACCAGGCATTTATAGATACCGAGCCTTACCGCCCGGTCAGGGTTAATAATAGAGAGTTAAACTGCATAGAAGCTGTAGTGCTTTGCGGGACTAATATACATCTACATTTAAACAAGTTTTTACTTATCGTGGCTCTACATTTTGTAATTAATTGTGACGCTCATTCGCGAAACTCAGAAACTTGCCGCGCGGCACAGCACACTTCCTTTTCATTGCAGCCGCCCACATCGCCTGAGGTCTTTTTGGGGAGATAGGGGGGAGAATAAGGCCGTCAGATCATTGGATAGATCGATCTTCTCAAGCTGCATCGCGAAGTCGAGATTGCCTCGATAGAAGCGAGCAACACCCCGCGTGAGATTGATGATCATTTACTGGATTAATGCAGCCTTAATGTTTGGTACCTGCATTATGCAGGAGAATCGCTTGACGGAAAGGTTACTTTACGATGGATACACACATGGTACTAGCGCTACTGCACGCTGCCAGTCCCAATGGGGGGTTACATTGGCTGCAGGGGATGGCGATAAGTGAAATTGCAAATCGACCAAAACGGTACAGCGGTGGGCGACTAGGCCTGGTAGTGGACAACGTTAATTGATGATTGACAGGGGCGGAGAATTGTGGTCAAATTGAGCTTTTCTTGACGCTATCCTAGCCTGTCTACTATGTACCTACTATGTACCTAAGTGGATAGTCGCGAAGCTATAGGCGCTAGAGAAACGCCATCCAAGGTCAGCGGAAGCCACGATGTTGCCCATACCGTTGGACGCCGTTGCTCGAACAGGTTGCGGCCAGGAACGGCCAGGAACGGCCAGGAGCTGCCAGGTCCTTTCGGGATTCTTTCAGGATATCTTCCAGGGATTCCAAGGATCGACTAACCCCCAACCTGCCAAACCTGCCCCCGACTACCTACAGTCGGTTAGTCAGGGTGGGTAAAAGACCGATTGCGACGCTGTCAAGTGACAAGCCTTACCCCTTTTAGACCACTTTCCCACACCTTTCCCACACCCCAGTCGCGGGCAATTTGCGAAACTCAGGCAGAACTTCTCTGTTTCTTTCCCTCTTCCTCTCTCTGCCCGTGTGATATTGGCACGCATTTTGGTGCACTTTGCTAGCTTTATGCGTAACCAAATATTGTTGGTTACTCGCTTTCTGTCACTGAAACATTACCATTTCCCTACGAGCCTTCCAACACTGGGGGCTTGGCTCATGTAACCCTCCACATTCCACCAGTAATCACAGAGGATAGACAAGGGAAGAATCAGTACGTACTTCGTACAGATTAGCTTTAGATCACGACACCATGTCTGGTCCTCGGCCGCTGCCCAGCGAGAGGAGGGTGTACACCAACCCGCACCGTCCCTCCGTCACGGCCAACTCTGAGACTTCTCGTGCTTCGTCTGAAGTCTTCTCCTACCACCAACCGTTTCCTTCCCTCCCACCAGTCCAGTCCGAGTCCATCGACTCACTTGGTGACCTACCCGTTACGAGAAACACTAGAAAACTCGTCATTGATAGTGCCGTCGTCACGCCGCCCCGTCAGTCGATCAGACGTAAGCCACTGTCGTCGACGGCTTCGCCAATCGCTGTGAGGTTTTCCTCTGAAGAATACCTCAACCTGACCAGGGGTCTGCCGCGGCCAGAGCATAGGTTTGATCGCTCTTACTCGGTGGATAGTCCAACCGTCTACGACTTTCCTCAACCTCCGTCAGGGCTGCCTATGCTTGGGCCCGCCCTGGATTCTCCAACAACAAAGCCCCTAGGTCCAAGCAACATCATTGTGTCTCAGGACAACAAAGAGTGAGTCAAGTCTCATTATCTCATTAATCCACAATCCAGCTCGGATCTCCCCAACTCATCGATGCTCATCATCCACCAATTTAACCAGGAAAACTCTCGACGGCCACCATCCGCAGGCTTCTACAGACCCTAACCCTGCTTTCACAGCGGGTGAAGTCGAACAACCAACTGCTCGGGATAGCAACCCTGCAAATCTTAAAACAGATCACCCTGCCGAGTTGTCGCAAGAGGACGAAGAGGTGCCGTATGACGACCTCTTTGGCGACGAAGAAGAAGGAGACGAAGACGGAGACCCATTGAGCGATCAACTCCTAGACGGGTATAACTCAGATTCGTCTGATAATTATAATCATAATCATTCTAATACTATGTCGTTGCATGTCTCTCGGAAGGCCACACCACCACATTTAACTCTTAGTAAAGGAGACACAACGTTATCAATAGACGACCACTCACTAAAGTCACCTAATACTGAGAAACCGTTACCCAAATCACCAGATTCGACGAAGCTTGGCAAGTTCTTTGGCTGGACCTCGCCCTCCAACACGGATCTCTCAGACAAAGGCTATTCGCCTCTCCCATCGCCCTTCGACTTCTCAAAGGCAGCCAGTGATTCCAATGCATCTCCCGTCACCACGGTTGGACCACAATCATTACTTGACGCCCCTAAGGGACAGTCCGGATCTTCAGGTTCTAGAGAGTACTGTGAATCCTACTTGGCCACGCCGCCGGCACCTACGTCACCATCTATACAAATCGAAGAAATGGAAGATGAGCTGAAGGCCATCTCGGCCGAGTTGGCTTCGTCAATTCGGCGCGAGATGGATCTAGAGGACCTAGTTGATAGGTTACAGGCAGAGAAGGACAACCCCACAACGAATGGAAATAAGAGGACTAGCGATTACTTTTCGGATTCGGGATACAGCTCGACCAAACTCAGTGAATATGACCAATCTAGGGAAGAGGTCGAAAAGATACAGAGGAGGGCAGATCAGGAAAAGGCGCAAATAAGACTGGAGTTGACCAACAAGCTCCAGGATGAGAGAACCAGGAGACAGCAGCTTGATGTTCAGATCAAGGAACTCTCAGAAAAGGCGTCACAGATGGACCTTGCGCAGGTCAACAGTGCTGATGCTAACGGGCGCATCAAAGAGCTGGAAGGTACTTGTGAAACTCTACGTCGCAAACTTAATGAGGAGCGCCAGGTCAAAGATAATTTCGAGGACCTGCTCTCGGCGCTCAAGGGCGAGCTCCAAAATACTTCAAACGAACGGGACAATCTGAGAGACGAAGTCGTCCCTCAGCTTCGAGCTCGTGTGGAAGGACTTGAAACACAGTCTTCCGAGCTGGACAAGATGACCTACGATTCGACCAGGATGCAACAAGAACTTCAATCGCTGAAGCTCGAAAACACGTCCCTGCGTCAAACCCAATCGAACGCGATGGGCAGCATTTCAGAAGAAGATGGAACCGCCGGATCTCGGTTGTCTCGCTCCAATTCTCTCACAGGACCACCATCCTCTTTCAAGCTCCAGAGGCCACCTTCAGGTTTGATGAGGTCCAAAACGGTTAAAACGTCCGAGTCTCGAGATCAACTTGCCGAACGACTAAAGGATGTTGAGGAGCAGCGGGATGCTCTTCACAGGGCACTCAAGAGTCTTCTTGAGAGACAGGAGCACCAAAATCGGGAGAACGGAAAGAAAATCCGAGTTCTTGAGGTTGAGCGCGAACGTCTCATGGCCACTTCACCCCAAAAAGCTGGCTTTCAAAAGGAGATATCTCAACTTCGAGCCGAGATCAATGTTCTACGTCGACGAGCCGACGAATCGCTTGATCAAAAGTGGCAAGTTGAGAAGGGCCTCGGTGGGCTCAAGATGGACCTTGACCGAGCAGAGCAGGAGATTGCTTCGCTCAGGAGTCTTTTGGGCGAGAAAGATATTCTCATACCACCTTCCCTCGCACGCTCGAGTACTGGAAGCGACAAATCAGGGTCTCCTGTCACGTCAGATTCGCTAACAGCAGCTTACCACGACCTTCAGCAGGCCTACGCTGACTCACTGGAGCGCATTAAGAAGCTCGAGGTTGGTGGTCCGCAAGATGAAATGACCAAGATCGCAATAGAAAAATTAGAACAGACACTTGCTTCCACCACATTGGAGCGCGACCTAGCTCGTCAGGAGGCTACATCTTACCAGGAACAACTTGATGCCCTAAAAGCTAGCGAGCGGGTTTACCTTGAATCCGAAAAGGCTCTTGCCGATGAGCTTCAAGAGTCGGCGCGTCGTGTCGAAGAGCTCTCTGTTCAAGTCCGACAGCAGTTGGTTGCTAACCAAACCCTCCGCCAGCGGATCTCAGACATGGTGAACCGAGGTGAGGCTGAGCAGAAGGCCAACAAGGAGCGGATCACGACGATGCAAGCACGCCTCCGAAGCCTTGAGGAGAAGCTAGAGGCGGCGCAAAACGCCTCCGAGGACAGGATCACACGCCACGAAGCGGAGATGGCGACTCTCAAGGAGAACCATAACGACCAACTCACACGAATGCGCGAGGGCTTGCGTTCACCCCGTGTATTTCCACCTAAGTCGCCGCTGTCACCCCTATTCACAGCGCCTGGCGCACGACCGCCACGGCTCAGTGCAACACGTTCCGGCCCTGCTATGAACGTTTCTGAAGAATCGCAAGTCGACAATCTCCGCGCTCGCGTTGCGGAACTTGAGAACGCTCTGGCCGACGCGGATTCTGGGATGCAGGAGGTTGTTGGCCGTATGAACACTGCGCAAATAGAGGTTCTGCAAGTCCAGGAGGATCGAGAAGCCGCCATACGCCAGACTAGGAAACTGGAGAGAGAGCTAGAGGCCGAGAAGGTGAAAGCTTTCGAGGAGCGCTTCAAGACCCTACGGGCATAGACGATTCGTCGTTTACTAAATTATACGATATCTTTTGAAGTTGATGGGTCCATGGAGTTATACATAGGGACACATTCGTACCTATCACGCATTTACAGGTATTGGGAATCAGAGACACATTGGGGCAGAGCAACACGCTTTCCGGATCAAAAAATGGGTGTTGGGCTACATATTTGCCCTGGGTTTACTTTTCTACTATATACTGCTTGGGGGAAAGCCCAGGCAACTGGTTTTTGTATAATGTCTTGATCCTAACCTGTTGGAAGGGCTGACGTTGCTGTACGTCTAATGTATTTTGCTTAGCTACTTTCTTGTATACTTATTGGGGAAAGGGGAGCGTTTGGTGGAGAGCCGGGTACAAACACGACCTAAGTCAAATACATGTAGTAACTAGATTAGCACATTCAGGAAAGCAGACCTCGGGTCAGATAGCCCGCAACATAAGACTTGTATAACAAAGTATGTCCAATATATATCTTGACTTGGCTTTGAAGTGACGCCGGTGTTCGATATGTGAATTGAAAAAGCAACTTAAAGTTGCATAACGATGGTACGTTCATGACATGGCCTTATGAAAAACGTCTGTAAACGTTGCCGTACTGAGTCTCTCGTTAGGAGCTAGTATATTGTCAAACTCTAAAAGAGCCTTGACAGGATATGAATAGCCAAACTACTCAGTCGACAGCGTCAACTAAGTCTTTCATCTGTCCACTTATCTTACGGAACTCTCGAGAGTTCTCTGTACCTGGCAGCTCTGCAATATAAGTACCCTCTATAACTCTCTCCATAAGTTCATCGCAATACTTAGGCATTTCCCTATAATAATGGTTATTGCCGCTAATCTCGACGACCTCACCCCAGAGCACACCCTTCTTCTCCGGCACCTCACGGTCAATCCTTGTCTTCTCGGCTGTTACGTTATCTTCCCCGTCAATAAGCATCAACACCCTTTGTGCAACCTTTTCAACTGTCGTGAACATTTCATCGGGGTATATAGACCATTCTTCTGTTCCCATAAGACCGGTTTTGATGATACCAGGACAGATGGCGTTTACCCGGATGCCCTCAGAGACGTACAACTGTCTCGATATGGCCCGCGTAAGACCAACGACGCCATGCTTTGCTGCAGTGTACGTCGAGGCGTAGTAACTGGGATAGATGCCGCCGCAGCTGGCTGTCATAATCAGACTCTTATCAACCCCTTCCGGAGTCAGACGGAAGTAGTACAGCGCCAGATGCGCCGTGGTAACAACGGCCTCGAGACAGATTTTCACCACAAGCATATTCGGCGGCGGCGGGACCTCATCGCCGATCTCGTCGTGGCGTTCGTAGAAATTCCCGATCTGGGCAATGCCGGCATTCGCGAAGACGAAGTCTAGACGTCGGGACTTCTGGAAGACTGCCTTGAAGACGGAGCCGAGGGACTGGTACGCGGTTACGTCGACCTCGTGGAATGTTGCGCCTAGAGAGGATGCCGCGGCGTTCCCGGCTGCTGCGTTTAGGTCGATGAGGTGGATTTCCCACTCGCCCCGGGTTGCGAGGGCCTGGGCTACTGCCAGGCCTATTCCGTTGGCACCACCGGTGATGATTGCTGTTTTTGCAGTAGAGGTCATGGTATTCGGCAGTGCGCTCGTCTGTAGAAAATCACATTGCGAGCTTTTTGGGAGACAGGTGAGATGAGTAGATATTCTCTCATAGCTGCCACTGCCGCGTGATCCCATCCTTCGTCATCCAACCTTGTCAGCATATCGTGCCAATGAAAAAGAACACCACAAGCCACAGTATCATCGCGCAAGAGTAGCTAAAGCCTGCGGCAGTATTCATGAGACAGAGGTCGTAATCTTATATCATAGTTCATGAAGTATGCGAGGCATCTGACCTAAAAGATATATATGTCTTTGGTCTAAACAAGGATGCCTTGGATATTTGTTAAGTAGCTGAGTATCTTCGCTTTGGATTTAAATTATTTCGTCTGGCTGAGACATGGCTCACTGTACTCGTAAACAATTGTAGCTAGGTGTGCCGGATTCCGGAATTGGACTTAAGAGGTGTTTGATGAAACATATTTAGCTCATAGGTGTAATCGAGATATATTGATAACTGCCAGATCCGGACGCTGAAGTTATAGGCACCTGTTTTAGAAGTCCTTAATGTATGTGTTCACAATTATATAGAATGATCGAGGGTGTTGCGTGTTTAATTGTGTTCCTTATTCCACCTCTGACTGTCTAGATGTGACTGGTTGAGAAGCATTCTGTATATACTACATGATGAGTATAAGGTTTAGTCAGGCGGACAGGCATTGAATATACGTAGTATAAAACTCATGGAGACCCGCAATAGTAAGTCTTCGTGGAAGCTCAGGCATTAGTTTAAGTACCTACTCAGCTACTCAATATGATGACCTATTCCGGACCCCTTTCATTTCCTTCACTATTATTTCTTGAGACTATTATTTGCCTACGCACGGGATACATAGTATAGTCATTGTATCACACCCCCCTACACCAAAATACATGGCTGTCTCGGTTACCAACGCGGCCTATCACACATTTAGGGGGGCTCACACCTTCACAACCCTGAACCTTGAACGCCGTCCACAAGCTAACATTAGAACATATATCAGCACGAGACATGAAAACAATGTTTGCGATTCTCCCAAACTCCATATAGGCGCTAGGGCCCCTTATAATCCTTAGAAGAGGTGCATGAGCGAAGACATCATTAGAATTGCCAATAAGGGAGCTAACCCCCCCTTTTCCCGCTAAGTCGAAGGTAGTGTAGCAGTGAAGTGCAATGGTGGCGATCATAAGCACAGAATACAGGGAGACGCGTCTCCGCGAACGAATCTCCTTATTCTTACGCCCCAATTCGGTGGATCTTGTGTTCACCAGCAGATAAGCCACCCCCGCCTCATTCGTAGAAAACTGGTATAGAGCTGATTCGGGCGATTATACGCCACATTTTCACTTCTTCTACATAGTTGGTAGCTAGAATGACTCGAACGTCATCGACCAAGGAGCTGTAAATTAAATTTAGACTTAGCCTTCATATTATCAACAAAGTGTGTCCAACTCGAACTTACTAGGGCAACCTTATAGAGCATCATCCTATGGACATTTCAGCTTCGCAAGTCCTAGGCACGCCTTGGGAAGAGTTATACATTTGCTAATTAGTAAATCGAAATTTTACAGGTCTTGTTGACATTATTAAAGCCTAATCGCTCGCCTCCGTCAGTACCTAATTATCGGGATACTCGGCGCCATTGTGTCAATGTAGCTTTGAACTCAAGCCTTAGTGTGTCTGAGGTTTTCTTCCGCTCTGCAATGCTATTTACGCGTATATGCTCAGAGTAAGGAAGTCTTGCTATAATATGGTGCAATGGTAGTAGTTATATAGGGCTGTGCTTTAAATGAGAGGCCATATGCCGTTGATAATGTCAGGCATGTTTAGACGGGGTGACTATTAAATATATATGCGAACAGCTGCATGAGCACAACACAGCCAATATAAATATACCTGATTATAGGATATGTCATCTTAAAATTATGTTGTAAATACAGCACGAATATGATGGACGAGAATGCTGCTTCCTAATACGCGCATTAGCTAATACGCGTATTCAGGGGTGAGTGTATAAGGAAAGCAAGCATGATCAACTGCCCAGCCGGGAGCTACGGAGAAATACTAATACGCGTAAATGCAATTGCAGCAATTTGATTATCCATCTTCTCATTGGCTATAATATTCATGCATCGGTGGATTATAGATGTGACAGAGCCGGTGCGCGGCATCGCAATGTGGTGAAACGGTGTGGCGGTACTCGTATCGTGGTGACCTAGCCCTTCAGCAAGTTAGATGCTCCAATGAGACTTAATAGAGTGGGATTCATGTAATCAAAGTAGAAGCCTAGCTGTCCCAGCCTCAAGTAGATCAGTAGCTCGGCGTATAGCTGCGTCATCTGGGGATGCTATCGCTACTGGAGATGAGTATTTGATTCTTATATGATAAATACCGTATCCTTCTTGGAGGATGTGAGCCTTCGACACTCTCGATCATCAGTCTTCGTTATCATATTTTCAACCTTGTTCATTAATATTAGTACAAGATGAAGCTTTTAATCCTTTCATATGCTTTGGTGGTTAATTCCGCATCTGCTAAGTATCATACTGGTCACTCTATTCCAGGATGGAAAGCTCCCGGTCCAAATGACTGTATGAAGTTGATAAAAATGATTTCTTTCTTCACATAAAGCTAATGCCTGGCAGTTCGGGGTCCTTGTCCCATGATGAACACATTGGCAAATCAGTATGTCTTCTTGAATCTTCAACTGCTTCTTCCAACCTATCTTATGAGCACTGTTGATCTACTAGGGTCATGTTTTAAGTCGAAATTCCGAGGACTAACTCAAGGATAACAACATTGACTGTTTGTGCACAGTGAATTTTTACCACACAATGGGAACAATCTTACAAGGGAAGCCATTGTGAAGGGTTTGGGCGCCGCGCTCAATTTTAATGCAGTGAGTAGCGCCCAGATTCGTTTATCCTCGTTTCTGCTCTGTTCAAGAGAAAGAGTTCCTTATCGGCGTATGATCATGAGTTGAAATCTCATCAAGTATTAGAAGTCCGATCATTCGTCAAACTATCGAGCAAATACTGACTCCCGGTGCTCTAGTCACTTGCATCTCTCATGTTCGACATGGCTGTGTCGGCCAACCCAGAGCCTAATGCCACGTACTTCACGCTGTAAGCACCTCTCCTGAGAAGCTTCGTTCACCTCTGCGATCTCCGGGGATCATAGAAATATGTTTCCAAGAGGCCATGCCCTTGAGGTCGACCTCTATTATCGAGGAAACTGCTAACTGTGGCCTATCAGCGACCATCTGAACCGACACAACGTGTTAGAACATGACGCAAGTTTGAGGTTAGTTGCACATCATCTTTTAGCCAAGTGCCTCAAATGCATCATATCTCGACCATTACCCACGTACTTGAAAGTCTTTGAATCAAATTGCTTCTTCTTAGCCATCAAATACGTCCAGTACCGGATTTCAATTATCCGCAATGCTAATTTCTGATCATTAGTCGCACGGATGCGTTCTTTGGAAACAATCACATCTTTAACCAGATAGTCTTCGATGAGACGAAGACATACTGGACCGGTCCGGTCCTTGATATAAACATGCTAGCCAACGGCAAGCTGGCTCGGCAGATCACTTCTACTTGCTATGGCTAATTCGCCTCGACACGCCCCTAGGGCGTTGCGCTTTAACTAGTAAAAGACCCTAGTAATATAAAAATTCCGATGTATATCAGTGGAGTATAAAAGTGACTTGGCTTTCAGTATAATTTGTAATATAAGTTGAAGTACTTTTGCTACGCACTGTCATATATTTAAAACAAGAACATAAACGCTTAATAAATCTACATTCATCTGCTAATATTTAAGGTGGTAGCAGATGTATATCGGAGATTTTTATATTACATGGGCTTTTTACTAATTAAAGCGCAACGCCCTAGGGGCGTGTCGAGGCGAATTAGCCATAGCAAGTAGAGCGTTCAACCCCACCTACACCTTCACTACAACCACGGAAGAGTTCAGCCTCGGAGAACTGGCCGCTCCTGTCATAGCATTCGGAGATATGGATTCTGGGCTTGTCAATCGGACCCTAGTCGAGTACTTTTTCGGTAGGTTCAACATATGGTGTTGCCCACCTTCCCTTACCTGATGCTGGTCTAATGCTGTTGCTTAATAGAGAACGAACGTCTCCCCACTGAGCTCGGCTGGTCTACGAAGACGAAGGTTGTGAGTCAAGACGACGTGGCTAAAGTCGCAAATATGGTCCGGAACGCTACTAGCCTTTTCACTCCCATCAAAGCAGCTGCGGCTGCTAAAAGCCGCGAGCTCCATTTCGGAATCTGATGAAAACCGGTCTTGTGGTAGCATACGAGGGTTTGTCTGTTGAAGAGGATCAGTTATCTGTTATGGCCGACACACTACTTAGAGGGTGGTTACTTTATATTATATGGTTCAAGTATCATCAGAACTTCCATTTATTTCTGATAATGTGTACCTGTCGCTTTTGACCATATTTTGTGTATTCTTCTCCTTATAGAGCACTAGACCGCACATGTCGTCTAGCTTCACGCTAATATTTATGCAAGACAGTAATTTAGTTTATTTCTAAGCTATACAAGGAAGGTAACTTAAGACTTAGGTAAGAAATAAATTTAAATCTCTTGATTTATTCCCAAGAGTAATTCCTGTTCAAATCCCCTTACTTCGTAGTTCCCATTCTAAGTATACCAACGTATGTGACAATGTGAGGTGTACACCTTACAACATGTTGATGAAGATAGCCGTGCCGACGATCCACTTTACAATGCAACCATATATAATGAATACCAAGATCCCGACCTGCACACACAACCACCGGCCCGATTGGCTCAGCGGTAGAGCGCCTCACCATGCACTTCCACCATGTTGGAGTCTGGGAAATCTGGCGGCTACAATAGGTTCTCGTTGGTAGGGCTGAACATCATCCGAAAGCTCCCTGCGAGATGTGGATGAACTAAAGTAAACGGCATCATGCCATGAGCAGCGGTTCAGTATATACCCGGTGAGCTGTACTATCACAGTTACAGTGTGTGCAAAGATCATTTAGGTGCTGCCGTGATCACTCTAGTAAAATTGTGTAAAGATCTAAGATCCGAAGGATCTTCTAGTTACAAATACCCTTATTATCGTGACATGTACCTTATCGAAATTAGAACCCAAACATGAAACCATATCGTAACGACGCACCTCGAAGGATTCTACATGTACCTACTGAAGAAAGGTCAGGTCAAGGGTACTGGCTGTGTTCGACTTTTCTTACCTCATCGGGAAAGGAATGTACTTTTCAGAAAGATACAACATGTTCAGTTAAGCATTGTATTATAATTAAAACTATTTCGTCTATACGGCCCTCGAGCATTAATATTTTTGACGCAGTCATTGAAGTCTTAACAGGGTGTCATAGCGGTCAGTATGCAAATCCTTCTGGATCAGTATCCGACTTTCTTGGTTTCGTAGTATTATGAGACATGTACTTATTGGATCATAACCAGTTCGTCTGGTCACATTGACGAATGCACCTGTTTGATCCTAATAAGGCTATTTTTGTTCCTGAATAATTACACGTAGCTCGAGAATTAGCTAGCATCTACATAGTGACTTTAAATGGATGCATGCAAACTCAGCCATACTTGACAATGTCTAATGTCTGTAACTTAATATCCTAAGGTCTACCTGGGATATGACACTTTATATGGTAGGTTGACCTAGAAATAGGTTGGCGATGATGAAGCCATTAAGGAAATGGGGACTGAGCCCTCTGTTCTCTAGTCAAAGGTCTCTTTTAACGTCGCCCTGATTCTATGTAGTACTGATAACCCTATAACATACCACCTGTCAATATTTTCATTGAAACCACCGTCATTTCATCAATTCTAGTTATTGATATCGTGCATCCGATCTTGCGCTTAGCTAATAGGGGTAGAATAGTCGAACGAACAGCAAGATATATTAATTATATTATGGGATTTTAAAAAAGAAACTTTAATCGCATTCTAGCCAATTAGAATTAATTCGAGGTCCGATCGGTTTGATGAAGGTACGGAGTAATGTGTGCATATGATACGTTGCCGGCCTCCTGTTTTAGATAGTATAAGGAACTAAGAATCGAACTGTGAGTTAGGGTTTCGTTTCATTCCAAATCAGACTGATCTTCAAACTACAAAATATCATATGCTCTTGCTACTTTAGCAGTATAACTGAGTCACCGCAAACTTATATATATATAAAGCCAATGGAATGGCTGTATATTGAACTGCATAGCTTCCTCTTCCATAACCTTCCGCATAGCCTTTTCTATTCTACGTCATCTTCTTGTTCGTCAGGACTACAAACAAATATTTACAGTCGAATTATATTCTACAATATTAGAAATATTTCCACACTCAGTATACGCTGAGCATCATGCGCGCTCAAACTGTCATCTTCACCGTTGCTGGGCTCGCGACAGCCGCCTTAGGCCAAGGCAACACAGCATGTTTCTCGACTTTCACATCCTTCCTATCGGCCGTTCCTCAACCTACCAACAGCGACCTAAGCAAATTTATCTCTTCCTACGTTCCGGCCAACTCGGTGCTGCTAGAAACCAACCCTTGTGCTGTTGCCACAGCCGTCCCCACATCGCTAAGTAGAGAGGCCTCTGCGTATCAGGCACAAGTCGCGAGCTTTGTTAATATGCAGAGCGCGGCTATCAGCGCAATAGCCACAGGGTGTGGTCCCGACCTAGTGCAACCTTCTATAGTCTCAGGGGCCGTCGCCCTAGTTACAGCCCTCGGTCAAGATTCCTGCTTCGCCTCTAAAGCTCCCAGTGAGACCGCGTCTCCAAAGTCGAGCAATACACCAAATGTTGCAATGCCGAAGCCTACAGGTGTCATGACTGGTGCTGCTGTAGCTGCTGGCTTCCTTGGCGCTGTTGTGATGCTATAAATGGCTTCGAAATGATGAGTTTGAGCAATGGACCACGTTGAACTCAGAATGTGCCTGGGGCAGAAATGCATTACAAGCAACGGATACACTATGAGCATAGGCGCTATGGCTTAAGCTGCTTTGGAACTTTAGCGACATTCTTTTGTACAAGATACTCATCTTCTTAGATGAGCATCTCTGGTCATGTACCTAGCACTCGCTTAGTCTGGTTTCTCAAAATACTATTTCATCAAATAACCTCTAGGGCAAGATACATATACGTTACTAGCTTGGAGCTACTGTATATAAGGCGAAACATAGCATACGGTATGTATAACATCTGCTGTGAATATGCGTGCGAGGGGTTTATGTATATGCAGTGCAATGTCAGCTAGAAATGTTGAATCTTATGGCTTGAGTTTAGGTAGCTAGGGTAAAGATAATTCTATTTAGGCATTGTTTAGTGTTATGAAATCGTCACGATTTCAAATTATTGGTATCACTAATAATGTTTCGATTTTATAAACTTAAATTACAATAAGCTTTAAAATCTAAAACTAAGTTGTAGCCTTGCGATCAGAGATAGTCTAATTAAACTCGTCCCAGCCACAATCAGGAGTCTTCCAATGCAAGGTATACCCCCAAAGTGCATAACACTGTAGTGATCCGTGACGACAAACTCCGAACACCATGTAACCAGACCAACGCGTGCCATGAGCTCTTCCTCTTCTCTAGGTATTGAATGCGGTAATGCTCCCGACGCCGAAAGATGCAAACGCCAATAGTCGTAACTCGTGTCTCATTCATCTGAAGGGTCCACCTTCGGTGTTTCTAATTATCATCATCCTTGCCCTGCCAACCTCATGTTCGGTCCTCACGTCTTGACCATGGGCTCGGTGCTCATTTTTGAGGATCTCGGGGAATAAATGGGAGAAGACGTTGAAGTATCGAAGGAATCTCGGGGCTGTGGCCACCTCGTCTTCTCGCTCGGCGGCGTCGCCCAGCTCTCAGGAGTAACGCGGCGCACGATTTTTGCCCAATTGAGTGCGATGTAGTAGATCAGACCGGTGGCTACTACAACTGCAACTGCGGCGACAACGATTCCGATAATCAGCGTCCTCGGAAAGTCATCCATGGCCGATCAGGTAGGTTGGCAAATCGACACAATTTTGCTTCAAAGAGGGCGAGGAGATGTGTGTCTGAGGCGACTAGTAGCGACTATAGCCCCCACAAGTGGTGGCGTTAAGATAGGTCGATATGATCTGCCCGAGCCGTGTTTAAACCGAAAGATGCGTCCTGGGATCTAGTAAGAAACAAATTATGAGCAGGCCTGCAACTTATTATACTATTTGAGGGCGCTTAAAGGCCATGTTGTACACGTAAGCGGTGCGTGATCAAGTTTCGCATCCGACGATGCCGTCAAGCCAAGCTCGAACGCCTCCCCACTAAAAACGTCAAGGTGCCGCAGAGCCGGGGACCACATTGATGACACATGGTCGGTCTGCTACGCGCTGTAAAACTCCTTGTCTTTCGTCATTTGGTTTCGTCTCAACTCCCCGAACTTCTGTTCTGGATTTGGGTTCGTTCCCGTTCTTCTCGGGTGGGCTGGTCTGGTCTGAGGTGGTAGTCAGACACTGGTATGGCTATTTCGTTTCTAGGATAACGCAGTCCACAACTATGTAAACTAGGGTGCGCGAGTACTCACGTTCAGCCGCACTAGCTGATAGTTGGTGGTTGGGTGTGCGATGTGATTTTTCCGCTTACCTTACTCAGCTTAGCCTACTGCGGGATTTTGTCATGCACCACAATATCTTTAATTCTTGTCTTGACAGTTCCCTTGCTTCGAGCAATAACCGGTTTCCGAACGCCGATGAGTATGTCTATCATCGTAGATCCTGCGCGTGGTTCGACCATACGTCGTGCATCGTGTTATGACCCCAGCGAATATACCGAAGTTTCTAGTTAACTAAATGATTGTTTTCTTAGTTATAGTCATAGATCTACAATGAAATCTTCTCATTACCCAATTCTCTATATTTTCCAAGTCTGAGGGAACGTCTACTAAAGTGAAGTTAGTTTCGATTTCGAACACCGCGAGTCGCTTTCACTTTGGTAGCTCATTTGTGGGAACCTAGCCTACATACCGCCTAGATGCGACCCTATTTTCCCATTAAATACCGGGATGACTCGCGTATCTATTGTCCACCTCCGTGCTTTCATATCTAGACGATCGATTCCCCGCTACTTATTATATTGACTGCAGATGAGCTGTGGTCTCGCCCAGTCCTATCAATGTCATCGTTAAGACTAAAGTGGGCAGATTTTTTATCTAAACAAGCTTCGGGAGCAATTCAAAGTTCCTTGGAAATATTACTCAATATTAAATAATCAGATAAGTTGTTTAAAACAAACTATATACCATGCCTTGGCAGATGTAATGATCACGGACTAGCCGACCTGGCTATATACTATTCGTCCATGGCAGAAGCTCTTGGTTCAAGGAGTTCCACCGAAAGCGACGTGTCCGTGAAGACCAAACGGGTTAGGCTCACTACTGACAATGACGGCCCAAGTTCCAAAAGGAGGTGTAGAAGTCGATTAGCAATTGGGTAGTTCATATATGTTTACACTCTATAAACATGTATGTTTTATATTAGATTTTAGCGTGGCCCGTCAACATTCCACGCCCAGAACTATAAAAGTAGTCGACTGGCAATAACCCCCTAACGATAACTACTGTTGTACTTATCAGCTGCGGCTACACGAAAGTTCTAGATCGAATGCCTACGTCTAGGCTGCCATACAAGTAACGTAGTAATGCATAAGAAGATCCCTTCCGACTTACCCCAGGTTCTAGCAGAATATATTGGTTCACTTAGTATATTAAACGAGTGCTACTTAAGGCCGTGTTTACCAAAATCTCAGGACTGCCACCACTAAGCTCTATATATACTTATCGCCCCATATACATTACATTAGAGATCAGGTAACTTACCAGATGTATTACTATGGATCCCGACCATTCGGGACACCCTAGGTGCCGGGACCGCAAAAATCAGCGATTACCATACAAAACCCTCCACTTTTACTTACACATTCCTTGGCCAAAATTTAATATAACAAAACGAGAGTTTCCATAGCTTTAGATAATTGCTTAAATATTAATATATTTTTTTTCCAAATTTTTTCGAGTGGCGGAAGGCAATTAATTGAAACTATTAATAAGATGTTTTTTCGCGTATATATTATTTTTCCACCTACCTTAATTTCAATACCAGATATTTTAATATTATAACCCCCGATTACGATACCTTTTTATATAGATATAAATATAGTTATAGCCGTTATAAATATTTAAGAAAATAATTTGTTAGTTTATATATTAGGTTAGAAATAGAGTATCTTATAATCGACCTTTTTTATATATATTTACGGCAGAATATTAGTAACTAAATCTAATTACGGCAATTATTTTATAAAATAATAAGAAAAACGGCTTATTAAATGGATTTTTAATTAGGAAATATTAGGTTATGCCTCCTTATATTCGAATATACGTATTATTACACGCGTTATAATTAGTGCCCCAGCTTTCTTAGGCAAAAACTGGACCCAGGGCTTTACGTAGCGTAATTTTTCGATATTAATTAAAATTAGGCAAAAAATTAAAGCCTTACGCTTTAATTTGTTTACTCTAAAAGTTATTAACTAATATTTTTAAGTTCGAGAGGGTAAGTATAGCTTTATCTCTTTTAAATTAACTTATAATATAGATAAGGGTAGCTTAATGGCTATATATAATATATAAGCCTTTATTATCGAAATTTAACGTTAAAATATTAATTATATGTTTTAAGTCTCGATTGTTTAGTTTTAGGTAATTTAGTAATAAAACGAGCGTTTTTAAAAAGCCTTTAAAGCTGTATATAAACCTTTTTTTTTAATATATTAACGCAACTAGTATTATTTTCAAACCAGGTATTATTTTTAAAGGCAAAAAGCTTCAAACAACCTAGTTTGCAAAAGAATTTAAAAAAATAGCTTCTTAGTATTATATTACCTTAGAAAAGGGTTAAATTAATAATAGGATTACTATTAATTAGCTTAAATAAATATTTATATTTTAAACCGAGCTTTTTATTAATAACTAAATAAAATTATAGCTAATTATTTTTAATGGATATAAAAGTTATAAGATAGTAAGTTTATTCGATTTCCTATTTATTCCAGTTAGTTTTATATTTTTCCGATTTTTTTTAAATTTATTATAGGCTAATATTAAAATATATAACTAACCTTATTTAATTAGGATATCTTTATAACTACTTGCTTTAAGTATAATATTTTTTTACTTCCTTTTAGTATATATTTCTTACAATTTTTAACTATTAAATAATAGTTCTTTTAATTAATTTAAACGCCGATATCGAAATCTATTAAAGAAATATAATTATTAGATTAATTTAGCTCCAATAGATAAGCTGAATTTTATAAAGACTTATACCTAAACCAGAAGTAAGGCTTTAATTATAAGGAATATTTGCTTTAGCTTTAGAGTTATAAAAAACTGGCTAATATTAAAAAAAAGGCTTTAAGTTATTTAAAAATCTAATAAAATAAAAAGGAGGTAAATATAATTAAATTTTAGCAAGCTTATATAGATATAATTTTTATACTAGCTATAAAGCGTTAAATCAGAGATTTAATTAAAAAACGCATACCAGGTTTTAGTTATAAGATCCGCAAGTTTACTAATCGTATAAAAGAGTTAAATATAAATTTATTATTAAAAGACAGGGAAATTAAGCGTTTAAAAAAGGAGGTTAAACGCTTAAAGCTAAAAAGAAAAAAACGGCGAGTTTTTAATCCAAACTAACACTTTCAGACATTTTAAAAAATCTGGAAGGAGAAATAAAAAAAATAATGAAGTTATAAATAACATTCAAGAGGAGATTATAGTCATTATGGATGATATAAAAGAGAAAGATTCCGAGAAAGAAGATTCCGAGAAAGATTCCTTTATTTAGGTCCTATTTATACCTGTAAAACAAACTCGTTCCGGCAGAATAATTAAAATACTAAATAAACTAACAAACTAATTAAAAGAAATGCTGCTAAACGGTAATTTTTATTTTTATTTTGGACAAGTTGTTAATTTTCTATTGTTATTTGAATATGGTGACTTTTATATGGCGGAATTTAGTTATTGCGGTCCCGGCACCTAGGGTGTCCCGAATGGTCGGGATCCATGGTATAGGTCCTTTGCCGCTCTGACCATCAGCTTTAAAACCTCCTTTTGCACCTCCTCCTTCAATACCTCATTTAACGCCGTTAATACCTTTCCTTCAACATTACGCCGATCGGAGGGTTGAATTTTTTGCTTTATTGGTTATATTTAAGTAGCTAGTATTTTTTTTTCTCTCTTTTTTTTCCCAGACGCCTACGCTGTAATTATTATAAATATACCCTATCAGGCGTATTATTCGCGATAGCTTCAGATAAAGTTATAAGTGAAATACTAACCCTATTTAGCAACGATATGTAGCTGTAGCGGCTGCTTTGTTTTATAGCTGGAGCAAAATCCAACAGCCGCCGCAATAACTGCCACGGCTGAACTGCCTACCTTATAAGGCAAATTGCCTAAAAAACAAGAGGTGTACAACCCCGTTTTTCATAAAGCTGACTGCCGCCGCTACGGGAATTGTACACGACTTGTAGCTATTATACAGCTGTAAATCACACCCAAAAGGGGTAAGGTTCAGTGGAGTGGCCCCCCTGTGGTAGCAAAAAGATACATTTTTGATCGACGCCAGTGGTGGCAGTCAAGTTGGTAAACACGGCCTAAGTATCCAGTATTCTGTGGTTCTAAAACATTAGATAAGTGGGCAGTAGCTTTGATTTATAGGACCCCTCCCCCTCTCCCCAGGGTATGTTCAGAACATATTGTGGTAGGTCATGTTCCATGTAGACCATGGCTACATATATTTAGTATAGAGAAACTTGCATTGAAATGCTATCCTAACAGCTATTCCAACGAAGATTGACTCGGATAAACAATTCGACCACAACATTGTATCTTTTTTAACTTGTTGCTTTTATAATTGGAATGACAGCCATTAGTAACGATTAGTCACAGCTTAATATAGGCGATATATAAGGTTAGATGAAAAAAGGGGTTATTGAATACCATCTCTCGTCTTCTTTTGAAAGTCTTATTCACCATTTTCTAGTATCTTGGAACAGCGAACGATGGTAGCATTCGCTTTGTTGGTATGGGCGAGAAGGTTGCGATATTCGGCGTAATTACTACCAATTTCACTGCACACTTACGGTGTTCTCTTGCATCTTAGGCACTCTGTAGGTATGCATCAATGTATTTAGCCTCTGTGAGAGCATCTCCTCTTCGTATTGTTGGTCGATCTACCTAAGATGTCCCCAAAATACGACGTATTACTGTAGTGGTTAGAAGCTTGTGTTATTACATGAGACTTCAAGTATGTTGGCTTTGGAAAATAACTATGAGATCTTAGGGCTGATTTAAGTTTATATTCTAAGTATGCTTCGGAAGGAGTGTCATAGTTTAATCAACCGAATGACTCGTCCATTGCCTTTGTGAGTCTTGTTATATTTACTGGTATTGGAGACTTTTTCGACCATGAAGTCCATCTCGTTGCTTGCTGGTGCTACATTATACGCTAGTGTTCATCCACACGGCGGTGTTTATAACTATATCACTGACGGCGTAGACTATGCTGGGTAAGCTCATCCCATTGTTAACATGAATTTAGCTGACACGCTTCACAACTTTCAGGCACTACCCCCGCCGACCAGAAGAGGGTCAAGTCTCTGTACAGCGTCGCTGGTGGCCTGACCCGATATACTCGGTAGATCACCCATACTCAACATGAAACCGAACAAACCCTTTAGGTACCTCCCTACCTAAACTGCATGCTCCTGTGCGTGCAGGTTCCGAGGTCACAGCTTGGTATCTGGCGCCGCCATGCCCAGCTGAACCACCCGTCCCATTCCCAACGACGCCCTCGGTTCCGGAGTACGGTGATGATGACCCAGCGGTTAGATGTTCAGGGCCTGAGTACACCTGGGTGCATTCCAAAGGACCAATTTTCGTCTATATGGCAGACTGTGGCGGGCCGTGTGACCAGTGGGACGGCTCCGGCAAACGGTGGTTCAAGATCTGGGAGACAGGCTACCAAGGGATAGGATAGTAAGTAGCACCCTGAGTCAATTATTACCTCTTTCATGTTCTTTTTAGAGCAAGACTTTCCCTTGAAATATATATGGGAGTTGGGGGCTCGAGAAACATATCTTGAAGTTTTCCATTACTGGCAAAATTGTCCACAAAGAACTTATTTACTCATCTGGCTTACATAACTCGTTATTAACTCTAGATTCCACAGTCCAGGGTCATATCGCGAAGGTGAAGAAGTGTCGATCAGTGCTTCCTATGCCTGGCTGCAATGGCCAATGGTCCAGGCTGGCGTGAACGTGACAATTACAAAGGCCCTTAAGCTGGGGTACTATCTGATACGCCACGAGGTTTTCAATATAGAGTCTGAGGTACAGCTCTATCCCGAGTGCGCGCAACTAGAGGTCAGTGGCGAAGGGAGCCAGGTATCTAGCGAGGAGTACCTAGTCGAATTTCCAGGCGCGTATAAGGAGGAGGACCCAGGTATCTAGGTAGCAGGAAAGATTTACTCGGCAGAAGGACAAAATACTTACGTAAGTTTAATTGCATAATGAGGCATCATTGCCACATATTCTGAACTTATCTTCACAGAATTATACTATGCCGGGTCTAAAGGTTTGGGTGCCAGAGGACTAAGTGCTCGTTTCCTATAATTGGGTCGGAAGTGATCACCCTCCTTTTATATAGGTCATACCCTATCACTGGATCTTGACTACAGTCGTAATGAACCTATACCATTCCATAGAGGACTCTCTAGAGACGTTTCTCGCCTCATATGCTGCTCACTTTTCAACCCTCTTATGGCCTTTATAGAGTTAGGAAGTGCAAGAGTGACTATGCGTTATTTAGGTCTATTCCATCTCGCAATGCTGCAGAAATGCATTCGGACGACAGCAATATATTATATGTTACGCCATTCACTGCAGTTTGTCCTTGAGTTCATTAGTATCGTAGCTAAGGAACAAATAAGTACATCATAATTCAACCAAGCCAAGTTCATGTATGACTCGCTTTTGTTCTCGCCAGTCACTAGCAGTCGTTGAATGTTCTCGATTGATGTAGTATATTTTCCATACTTACAGATATTCAAAGTCCACGACAACATATTCAATCACTGTAGTATATCTACATATCTTAATTTTATCTAAGTTGATACTTCGGTTTCCAATGTATTCAGAGGATGGTATATTTCCTTCATGGCCATGTGAAGGGAGGAAGGATTTGAACCACGGGACACAACAGCAACAAATCCAAGATCTCTATATGTATGACCATGTAATCAACTGGAAGACTCCAGGGCTGTTCATGGCCTGGCCCGGCCATGTGCGTTCCATGAATACACCAAGGCCCAGTGAAGGAGGCATCACAGTAACTATTGAATTTAGCTCTGTCGCTTACATCACTCAACATTACATGTTAATTTAAGTTTTGCCTCGAGGGTGAAGCTTAGTAGGTAAATTCAGATGGCTGAGGACAAAAGATTTAGTATCTATAAATGAAGATAGAGACAACTCAAGAACTGACGATATAACAGCCGTCTGACAGGGTTAAGCCCTTGCGTTGACAAGACTGTCAATATTTGAGGACCGTGTAGAGCTAGAAGCATGAGCCAAAGGAAGTATGTTGAATGCCATACAGATAAATTCAACATAGCACAAATAAAGTTATCTAATAAACTAGAGCAGATCAGTATTTATGTAGTCATTAAGTAGATCTACAGCTTAAAATATGAATCGCGGATACATAGGGACAATAGTGCAGACGAACTGTCTCCTATCTACGCTTAGTTTGAGTATTAGTAACTCTAGATCAATAAATACCAATAACAGGTATGGTGATGCTCAGAAGACCCAGGTAGACTTTTTAATTTCCAATAACTAACTAGTCGACGATGTCTATCCAGAATGGGCGAGGATGCCGGTTGTAGATCATTCCATTGCCTAGATTCCACAGTGACAATGGTAGTATATACATACACATACATATATACCTACTTTACCAGTATCTTGGTGAGCAGAGGTTAATGCGGCTCATACAAGCAAGCAATTTTTGTTAGAGTTAGCTTAGCAGTATTTTATTCCGACAAGGCTGTTGCCCGGCCATGATCAGTGATGGGAAATCGCCCCCTAATAATACAGCAGTCCGGTAGCTTTGCATTACCACTATAAACTGGAATGTTCGCTAAGATAACTTTGTTGAGGATTCGTCTGTTTGAAAGGTATTATTTCGCTCATAGATATATGTTATCGAGATTTTTAGTCAGGTTTCTTGATATAGTAAATATCATGTGAATCTCGCCTAGTGATGTACCTATAGTAGTAGCCCTTTAAAGTGGCTCGAAAAGGCGTGCTTCGAAGAGAACGATCGCTAGAATATCTTAATATCTAGTTTTCTAATAAAAGAAAAGTCAGCACTGAGCGATATTGGTGCTTTCTTTAGCGGCCGCACTGGAAATTAGGGTTCCCGCTGCGGAATCTCGTGGGATCGTGGGAAGCGTAGGAGCACTATTGATTCCCCCCTGGCATGATCGACTAATTAGTGAGTGCAGGTTTAGTCTTGTAAATAGAATTTCGTCCATGGGGATAGTCTTTACAGTGAAGGGACTCTATTGGCAGGATCGCTGTATTACATTTGAGGTTAGCATTACGTTAGTATATTTTACCAGGCAATCAGGTATGCTTGTTGCCAGAGTCATGAAGAGTCTCGGTTTATGCTAGTCTAAAATGGTCTTGACATGCCGAAAACGCAGGTCGGTCACGGCGTAGTCACGGCGTATTGATCAACGTTAACCTACTTGAGAAACGTTATAGCACTGGAAAACTACGCTAACCTGCCGGTCTGTAATGAGCCATGCTTCCTTCCTATTTCGATTCCATAGAGAGAGTGTCCGACCAATTAGTTTAGATAGGAACCGTTGACGGCAAGTGATCAGCGCCTAGACGCAAGGGTGGTCTTGGTTTCGGAACTAGAACCGGGATAGGAAGCCCGCATCAGCCGACCGTCACGGGCTGTTACATGCCACAAGGTGACCAAAGGCTTTCGTGTCTGTAACGATGAATGGCTTATAAGGAAGTATTATAGAATTATTGTAGAAACAAGTGTTATAATTGAAATATCTTATGCGGCGAGCAAACAATGCGCGATGCTATGTATCTCAATTCGATGTTGATTTCTATAATAAGTGTAGGTATAATAGGTAGTCCTATAATATTCATTCGACAATATAATCATCAATATCACATTCGATATTAGGAAGCAAATTTGTTTGATATAGTGTCCATTGCTCCTCTATCTTTTGAAGTAGCCTAGGCACTTAATGTATACCATATCTCATGAATCTCGTCAGAAGGTGTACAATGTGTCGAATTAGACAGGTTACTGGCCGCTGCCAACCTGACGTTAAGGGTATCCCAAAGGTCCTTCATCCCAGCCGTCTCATTACCATTACTCGCTGATGTTGCCTCGTTTTAACGCCTTAATCTTTTGAACCTGAAGAGCTGCCCACACATTCCATCTCATAACCCATAGTATCGTTGTCGCTGCTCCTATCGTGGTAGCTCAGTCGAATCTCTTGAGTTTGCGTAATCTTGCCAGGTTCAGGGGCAGCTTCTAAGATGCTCACGTCACTACCTGCATCGCCATGAGAGTCACTAGGATCTCTTCGAGAGCAAACAACTGTAGTCACAATGTGACTTCCATGTACGCCTCTCGGCAACGTTCTTCTAGCTTCGCTTCTCCTTGCTTCGCTTTTCCTTGCTTCACTTTTCGAACTACTCTTTAAACCACTCTTGCCACTTCGAAAGTACCGGTCGGCAGACGTATGTATTTCCTTGATAAGAGCTCGCAAAACGGGGATCGATGCTGCGATAATTGTAGTTGCCGACTCAGCTGTGTACCAAAGGACTAGCGTTGTTCCTTGAGCTGTAGAGTGTCAGCTATGATTCATACCTGCGATAGTATTGCCCGATGACTCCATCAACTTACTTGAAAAGGTGCCTACTGTGAGCTTAGGCAAGTACACGCATCTCATTATGGCCGTTAAACCAGCGCTGCGGAGAAATTAGCGAACTGTTCAAGATATAGCCTGGGGAAGCGAATTGACTCATACATTACACCACAACTCATCGCAATTGCAACGCCAAGTCGTTCTTTCCATCTCATTTGAAGATGCATGATCAAGAACCAGGGTATTATAGCAAACGAAAAATCAACGAAGGCGGAATATGCTGTTCAACAAGTTAGACGGTTTTCAGGGGGTATGGTATTTAGGCACAGTGGGATTCACTCACCTCCAGCGAAAATTCCATAGTGAACGTATTTCTCAGTACTCCAGCAACCAGGCCCTTTGATCCAAGAATATATTGCAGGCTGACATTTAAAGAATGTGAATATGATGTATAAGAACACGAATATGTTCATCGTAACCGTCAATACCATCACGAGAATTCTCGATCGACCTTCGGTGACTCGTAATAGCGTAATCCCAAACGATGTTTTACTCATGACCGTTGCTAACGCAAAAAAGACGTTCTGTACGCCTCCATTGATCTGGAGCCGTAGCGCAGCATGTGGATTTGCAGGCCCAGCTGGATTCGCAAACCCTAAGGCTATTGAGTCAGAAATGAAACTGACGGCGATAATAAGAGTTATCTATCGTGATTTTTTAGGGTTAGAACTGTCTTGGTAGTCCGCGGTTGGAAGACGAATTTGTACTCACCCAGGCAAATATCAAGACGTGATCATCCCACCACAGCCCACGGTGACGGCTAAACTTGCAATAAACCCGTAGGGCGAGGAACGTCCCCGACAACGCCGTCAGCGCCCAGTTGACGGCGTTCATCACCGGGCCAAGATTTTGCGCCATACTCTGATAATCAAGCCCCCGATGAAGAAGTCAAGGTCAAATCTCGAACGGGACGACAAGGTCATCGACAACCACACAACTTTCATGAGACTCAACAGAACTTCCAAAAAGATATAACCCCACGGGACCGCGATCAGCGGGGGGACACAGGGAATATATCGTCTGCCCCCAAATCCTTGACCGAGTCTCCGAAAGTTTGGATCTTGAGGTAAGGAACTAATGTAACTCATCAGTCACCTCGTGCCGCATTCTCTGGTCCAACCATAAAGGGATCATCGCACCGCGCACAGTCCAGCATACAAAACGAGCAGGCAGGCAGAGATTATTCGTTGCATTTTCGGTCTGTCTAGGATGCTATGGCTGTAAATCCATAGGCTAGACTATGAAAGGATCTAAGGTGATATCCCAGGATGGCCAAAAATGACAATTGGCAATTCCTCTGCATGGTAGGCGTGGTTCTTTGGTGGACGGCTAGATAATAGCCCCAGTATCTTAGTCTCGTCGATCCTGACTCCATTGACTAGGTATACAGAGCAGATGAACCAAAGACGTTGCGCTATTGGCTCACTATAAGCTCTGTCGGTCCCTTTGCAAGAGAAAGCGTCGGCCAGTCACTTGGAGTTTACAAGAAGCACCGAGCAGCTTTTGTCTAGCATGAGTTATTATGTATTAGTTTTAGGCAACTCGATGAAGCCGAAGAGGAAGGCCCCTTTTCTCTATACCATAACCCTGGTCTCCTACGCGCTTAGCTTAGCGCCTCAATCCGGGGTACGCCGCCTCATCTCTTGCTTCTTATTTTACTGGGTTTTTGATAAAGAACTAAGTGTTCCTGAACCACCCCTGCTACTGAATAATTGAACCGTCTAATAACAGGGAAAGACACACGAACTATGGAGCACGACAAGCTCAAGAATCGCGTTTCCTTAACAATAGATCACTCGCCAAAGCTGCTTTTCAACTTGCCTGGTTGTGTAAAGAGTCTAGCAAAAGCAATGCCCTCTTCCTAAACGCGATCGTATAAGTTGCAACCTCTGATGGGGCATGGTCTCTCACAATCTCCCATGACTTCATAAGAAATGGAGTAGATGCATGGCAGAGGATCGCATTCGGGATTTACCTAAGAACGGTTGGTAGCTGTACATAGACAAATTGATGATCCTGACTGCTGAGAATACTTAGCCCACTGAGCAGCTGGGATACTCTACTCTAGCACGTAAGGAATGAACTAATTCTGTATTGTCTTCTCGTCCCGCGCGAGAATTAAACATCACATATTTTCCCCAAGTTCCACACGTCTGAGCGCATGATCCACAACTATAAACTTCTTTTGATTTTTCCACTGGGAGTTTAATCAGCACGGAAGCTGTAGTATGCAGCAGTCTCTGTGCGAACGACGAATACTTGGCTTGACCTTCAGGTCGCGATGTTCCTGTATCTTGCCAGCTTCATAGCGTCAGTCGTGGTTCGACCGTTAGATCTCTGAGCTCTACCGTGGAACGTGTTCCGAGACATGGATGTCGTGGCCGACTGATGAGTGAGCTGTTATCTAAAGTTACAAACCCTGCTCAGATCATCAACAAATGTCAATGCCCTCAGCACATACCACTACCGGGCCCACGCAGCCACGCGAGCCTGACAGCCAGGGATGCCAACTATTGCGTACTTGCTATGGCTATTTCGCCTCCTTACGCCAGTGGGGTATATGGAGCATACAAACGGGTGTACGAATAAAGGACAGGCTTACTTTATAAGCCATATACTAGTCTAGGATCCCTGATTCCTTTATCCTTAATACAATACATTCATTTATTTATTACTACTTATCTGGTGTCTTTGGCAAGACTTTAACTGAGCTCCTTTAGAATGTTTATTTACTTATTTACTATTCCAGGCTGGTTTTAATAAAGCTATTCCTAAAGCTTGAAATTATTAACCTTAAATAGTTTAATTATAATACTTATTACTAGCAAACGCCGTCGGTAAACGGCTATAACTTTTAGCTTTTAATAAAATAAACATTATAATATTTATTTTTTATTCCTAATATATTATATTTTATATATTAAAACGATTAAAACGTTACGATTAAATTATTACTTATATAATATAAAGTTTTATGGTTTAAGTGATTTAAAGGTTTTTGTTTTTGCGAAATTAATTTATTACTTAAGTACTATATACGGAAGACTTACTAGGTATAGAAATACTTGTATTAAAGGCTTTAATTATCGATGTAATTAATAACTAAAAGAGGCTTAAAAACGCCGTCGCCGTTAAAAAAGGTTAAAATAAAATGGATTATCGATTAGGAATTAAATATAAAGATATTATAGCAAGTTTTTTAATAAGGCTTTTAGTAAGGCTTTTAAAGGCTATCGGAGATATAAAAGCTAAAAAGGTAAACTATTAGGAATTATATGTATTAAGTATTTTAAAAAAACTTTTAAGCCTTATATTTATTTTTATCTTAGCTAAAGACGGCTTTTTATTTCTCCCGGGTATAATGGGGTATATAAAGTATATAAATAAGTATATAAATAAAGGATAAGCTTATTTTATAAGCTATATATTAGTTTAAAATCCTTAATTCCTTTATTTTTAATATAATACATTTATTTATTTATTACTACTTATTTAATATTTTTAGCAAGGCTTTAATTAAGTTTCTTTAAAATGTTTATTTACTTATTTACTATTTTAAGCTAGTTTTAATAAAGCTATTTTTAAAGTTTAAAGTTATTAATTTTAAATAGTTTAATTATAATACTTATTATTAGTAAACGCTATTAGTAAATAGTTATAATTTTTAGCCTTTAGTAAAATAAATATTATAATATTTATTTTTTATTTTTAATATATTATATTTTATATATTAAAACGATTAAAACGTTATAATTAAATTATCGCTTATATAACGTAAAGCTTTATAATTTAAGTAGTTTAAAGGTTTTTATTTTTATAAAATTAATTTATTATTTAAATGCTATATGCGGAAAACTCGCTAGGTATAAAAATACCCATATTAAAGGCTTTAATTATTAATATAATTAGTGACTAAAAAAGGCTTAAAAACGCCGTCGCTATAAAGAGAGGTTAAAATAAAATGGATTATTAACTAGGAATTAAATATAAGGGTATTATAGCAGGTTTTTTAACAGGGCTTTTAATAAAGCTTTTAAAGGCTATTAAAGGTATAGGAACTAAAGAGGCAAATTACTAGGAATTATATGTATTAGGTGCTTTGGGAAAACTTTTAAGCCTTATATTTATTTTTGTCTTAGCTAAGGACGGCCTTTTATCTCTCCCGGGTATAGTGGGGTATATAAAGCATATAAACGGGTGTATAAATAAAGGACAGGCTTACTTTATAAGCCATATACTAGTCTAGGATTTCTGATTCCTTTATCTTTAATATAACACATTTATTTATTTATTACTACCTATCTACGCCCTTTGGGCGTTGCGCTTTAACTAGTAAAATACCCTAGTAATATAAAAATGTCAGTGGAGTATTACAGTAACTTATTCTCAGTATAACTTACTATGTGAGTCGAAGTACCATTGCTGCGCACTGTCACATATCTAAAACGACAAGATATACGCTTAACAAATCTACATTAACCTACTAATATTTATGGTGGCAGCGGATGTATATCGGAATTTTTATATTACTAGGGTCTTTTACTAATTAAAGCGCAACGCCCTTGGGCGTGAGGAGGCGAAATAGCCATAGCAAGTACGATCAAAAAGGCGCTGGATCGGAAATAACGAACGGTGCGATGATATATACCCACTTAGATCACTCATCTTTCTCATATTGTGGCATTGCGATCTGCCCAACACGGTCCGTATGGAATTGTCTCAGACAAATGGAATGCGAACCGTACCATCGGGTTCATTGTCCCTATGTCTACGACTAGGTGCTCGCGTGGGAGGTGTGCTCGCTCGTACATAATTTGACTTCTTACAAACAGGTTGCGGGATAGCAGAAGTCGATATCATTGATAGAAATGACGTTACAGCAGGTATACTTCAGTACTACGTAGTAACGGGATAATATGGTTGGCTACCACCTCGAATGTGGCTTCTCAGAGCTTGCGCACTGAATGCCCGAGCCGCGGACAAAATCATCCGATCAGCCATGGATATTATTTGAGGCTGGGGAAGTATGGGATTTCATTCGCTGCTGGTCCATCACAGACTACTATGTATGCAGCCTAGTCTCAACCAACGAGAACCTCTATCCAGCTCTTTCTCTATAGCGGGAATCTGATTAATCTCTCCTGAAACATCCACCAATTACGCGCATATTCGTCAAGATACTTAGCAGAATTGCTTCATTGGCTATGCGAGCCTTACACAGCATTTCGGTTGCGTTGTCTATCATACGGCAACATTCAGACAAGCTGAGGAACATACTTTTCCCTTCCTGTTGATTGCGATGATTAATAGTAATGGCTTTTAGGTATCATTACTCTAATAACCTTGACGATCAAACATCCACATGTCGAGCCAGCTAGAACGATTCAGGACCAATATCCGAGGGCACATCGAGTGGGAGGCTGGAAGCCATCACTCCAGGATCGCCTTATGGCAGATGAAAAGAATTGACTACATTCATCAAACTATAAGTTTCATAATAGTGTAAGAATTCTCCTTGATGACACCAGGGTAACTCAACGGCGATCCAAGGAGTCTACTTGCCCAAAAGTACGTCTCAATCATATCACGCCTAGACAAGCTATATATATAGAGTAACTTCAACGTGAGACATATAAAGCACTTAGTTCGAAATAAGGACAACCTTAAACATTCGGGGTCCTGCCGATACCGCAGCCGATATTCATCTAGAATGTTTGCGGATACAAGGTTCCGATGGCCCTACGAGCAGGACATGATCGGCGTTCTAATATTCTAGATTCTGTTGCCGATCAGCCTCCCGGCCATATCCCGGACTACTAGCATCGCGGCATACTTGCAAAAGTACCTATGTAGTTCAAATTGAATTACTTATAAGTATTGAGGTCCAAACTAGACTAGCAACACTAACTAAGTAGTACTGTAGTGTAAATTGCGCGATCTGGTAGTTACCTCGGCAGCACCCGTGAGATGATCTGTGACCAGGAGGAGGACTGCTAGAACGATGTACCTGATGCTCAGACACCTCTATACAAGTTGGAAACATGAGCGCGTTGCAGTCAACTGCAGTGAATTGCATGTGTTAACTTACATACACCATTGTTGCTCAATAGCTGTTCACAGAACGGTACATGCTCTGCATATAATCCCGTAAGCTCAGTGATATTGATCATGCTAGTTTAATATGAGCATGAATGGTCAATTGATATAAATCGTGCTCGTGCTCACCACTATCACGTTTCTGCCCTGCCCTCAATAACGACAGTAGGCAAGTCTCTAATATCTACATGCTCATTACTCCCAAGGTCGATGACTCGTACGGCTTCCACATTCACAATGCCTTCTTTCAAAGCTAAGAACTTCAACTCAACGACGTGACATGCTCCAGGTGCCAGCGGTCCGACCCTAACATCCGCGCTTAGGCACACGACCTCGGAAATGTCGACGAAGCTGCCATGCTGCATGGCATGAACTACATTCTCATCCAGGACGGCATCTGCCACGCTCCGGTCCTTCGGTTGGTGCGGTACGCCGTGCAACGCCTCCGGCGGCCGAGACATCGAGGGAGGCCGGTTGACTCGCGATTCGTTGCGCCGGCGCTTGGGGATGACCACGATTGCCAGTTTCCTCGGCGCAGACGTCGGAACGGCCGATCGGTTGACGACGAACACGTTCCAAACAAACTCGTCACCTGCAAATATCTTCTGGCTTGGAGGCGGGGCGATGAATGTCATGGCAATGCCTATATCGGGCAAGCCAACCTCCGAGCGCAACGTTGCGGCCTCGAGGGATGGTATCGAGTCTGGCCGGGCCACCGCGGGCGCAGTAAAGGATGTGGTGCTATCGCCTCCGATGGAGAGTTGGCTCGGGCGATGCGCCCGTTGGATGGGTTGCATAGTTGACCCAAAACCTGGGTTTACGGGCACTGTGAAGTCGACTGTGGCAGTCCAAGCCATGCTTAGGCGAGGCTTGCAGATACCCGGCTGTACTAGGGCCGTTGCCGAGATTGCAATATCGAGCTGGCGCAGGGGATTCTTTGTTATCGCGCCGGCTTCAGCTGGGGACACGCGGTAGAGGAACGTGATATGGTCGTGCGCCACGCAAGATAGAGGAAGCGCCATGCCAGATTGCGTCGTGAGGTCCTCCACTACACCATCTGCGACCGTGAGTGAAATGCTATCTAGGAAGATCTCGCAGTCGAAGAACGGCGTAAAATCAACCTCAAGCATAGCGATGACAGTCGCAGTAGATGGCGTGACGTTAGGATGTGTAAATCGTATGCGTGCGTGTACTGCGGGATAGATGCGCAGGGTGATTTTAGGTAGCGACTTGATAGGCCGTAGAAGATCTTTGGCTTGTTGCGTGACTGGCGCGACACGAGACACTCGTAGAGCTGAAAGTTGAGGCTTGACCCCACTCATCGCTGGATCGTTTCCAAAGGACTCGAGGAGGTTAAGGCCAGACGCTACGCCACTCGGCAAATATCCATCTTGAAGGGCACTCGATAGAGACGTGTCCTCTGGTTTCAAGCTTGCTGATGCAGTGAAGACAACTGAAGGGCTCTGTAGTCGCATCCTAGGCCGACCAAGAAAGACCGAGAGTTTCCATACAGCATTGACAAACTGTTGAGAATCGCCTTCTTCGTCACTGCCATCATTATCCTCTATAGGATCGTACAGTATCACAGGATCCTCGGAGTCGTCCACTGTGCCTGTGTAGATGCTCTCTGAAGCCGGTGCGCCATCTCGATCCGACGCATTCTCGTTGACAATATGGGCCTCAAGAGAGATGAACAGTCTCCTTAATAAGGATCTAAGTGTATCTTCTTCGACATACGGGGCTCTTAGGACGAGGTAGATATCGACAGATTCATCTGGGGTCTAAGGATGAGTACGGGTGAGAAATGGACTTCATAGAAGTGATGGGAGTTCCTTACCGAAGAAAAGGGACTCTCGTCGTTCTACCGCATCAAATGGCTCCTGATCTTCCTTGGCGACGCCATTGAAGTTATCTTCGGGCTTGAAATCGGTGGCGAGGGGTATGAAGTATGTGAGACTCGAATCGTCCACGAAGTCTAATCTCTTGGAGTTGGTCTCGACTATTGGAGCAGGCATTGTCTTAATACCGCACAGAGTATCCTTTCGAAAAATAGCGCAACAGGCCCGGTGGTCAAAGAGTTTGACTTGGAATGGTACCTTGTGGTAGTTGATGCATTGCGAGATCCTGTTCCCGTGGTTTATCTGGAGAGTTGTCACGGGATGGAACAGTGATCAACACCACATGTGCAGCTGTGCACAGCCACGAGTGTGTGATTCCGATGTTCCAGCCTTACGAAGTCAAGCCACACATGAGGTAAGCGCAAGCCACAATACTTATACGGTCCGTGTGCGTCCAAGTGGCAGGTACGTACCTCTCGAATTCAGCCTCTTCCGTTCGGCGCCAAAAATAATCTTCCCTTACTTCATATCCTTTCCAACTGGCAACTGGCTATCAACACTTTTCCCGGCAGATCAATAATCTATCTCGAGTCGCATTCTTAGCTTCATGACAGGGTTTGGAAGCAAAGACTGACGGCCGAGAGTGCATAGAACTAGTTGGGTATCATCTGCAGAGCTCTTGCAAAGAGTATCTTGTCACGATGAACGGAGTCAATGCCCATTATGGCCAGCCAAATCCCTGGCAAGAGTACAAAAGCCCCGACGGTCGCGTCTATTATTACAATACCATCACCAAAGCAACACAATGGACCAAGCCCGAGGACTTGATGACACCGGCCGAGGTACGTTGAACGGCTTATGCTCTCTATTGACATCGCAAACTGACCACGTGATGTAGCGCGCCCTCGCGAATCAGCCATGGAAGGAGTATACCGCCGAGGGTGGACGCAAGTATTGGTACAATACCGAGTCGAAGCAGAGTTCCTGGGAGATGCCCGAGGTCTATAGAAAGGCATTAGGTCATGACAGCACGCCCGCGACACCTGCGTAAGTGAAATAGCCAACCCGTTTGCCTATGCCTGCTGCTAACTTTACATTGATAGTCCGGCTACTCCCTTCGTCCCTGGCGGTGGGTATTCAAATTCAAGCTATGATCAGCATCGTGATCACCGAGACAGCTTTCCCGAAAATCGTCAATTAACCTACGGCAGTGACCCTCGCGTTCAAGCCTTCGTCCCTGCTAGCAACGAACCCGAATATGCGACTCCCGAAGAAGCCGAAGCCGCCTTCACAAAACTGCTTCGCCGCAGTGGCGTTCAACCTGACTGGACCTGGGAGCAGGCCATGCGAGCCACGATCAAGGATCCTCAGTACCGCGCCGTCAAAGACCCCAAGGACAGAAAGGCTGCCTTCGAAAAGTATTGCCAAGACGTGATCATTCAAGATAAGGAGCGCGCAAAGGACAGATTGACTAAGCTACGCGCTGATTTTGCTACCATGCTCAAGAGTCACCCAGACATCAAGTATTACACGCGATGGAAGACTGCCCGCCCTATCATTGAAGGTGAAACTATTTTCCGCTCAACTAATGACGAAGAGGAGCGACGCCAGCTATTCGAGGACTACATTGCAGAGCTTAAGAAAGCCCACCTGGAACACCAAGCTAGTCTTCGAAAAAGCGCCATGGATGGTCTTATCGATCTGCTTCCAAAACTTAATTTGGAGCCTTATACGCGTTGGTCAGAAGCTCAGGGGACACTCAAAGCAACTGCCCCCTTTCAAACCGAAGAGAAGTATAAGACTTTGAGCAACTACGACATTCTTACTGCCTTCCAAAACCACATCAAGTCCCTTGAGCGCAAATTTAACGAGACTCGTCAGGACCAGAGGAAAACAAAGCTCCGTATCGAACGGAAAAATCGGGACGCATTCATAGACTTACTCCAAGAGCTCCGTAAAGCCGGCAAGATCAAGGCGGGTACAAAATGGAGCCAGATCTATCCCCTTGTTGAGAACGACGAGCGATTCAGGAATGCTTGTGGTCAGGGTGGCTCGACTCCGATCGACCTGTTCTGGGATATCGTTGAAGAAGAGGAGCGTGCTCTACGTACAACTCGAAATGATGTACTTGACGTTATGGACGTAAGTAATTTCTCGACGACGGACTGCGATTATTCGAGCTGACTGTGATTCTAGGACAATCGTTTCGAGATTACTCCCAAAACAAGTTTTGAGGACTTTTCTTTAGTACTCAAGAATGATCGACGCACTGCTAATATTGATCGTGACATATCAATGCTGATCTTTGAACGGGTATGTTCCTAATAACTGGGTCCCATTGATCTCAATACTAACGTCTTGATAGCTCCAGGAGAAGAAATCTAAGCGGTCTGACGAGGACAAGCATTCAGAGCGCCAGCAGAGAAGGGCAGTGGATGATCTCCGTTCTTATATCAAGCACATGGATCCTCCAGTTCTTGCTGATGATACGTGGGAAAAGGTTCGACCGCGTCTTGTCCGAGTTGCCGAATTCCAGGCTGTCATATCCGAAGATGCCCGCCGAGGTGCCTTTGAGAAAGTCCTTCGGCGCGTGCGTGATCGGGAGGAGGAAGATAGAGACCGCCATAAGCGTCGCGAAAGATCTGTTGATCGTGGTACGTATCGAGAAAGAGAGAGAGGAGATCGATCTCACCGCAGTGAACGCGCACGGCCATCACGTCATAGCCGCAGTCCAGAACCCGATGCATATGAGGCAGACAGACGTAAGGCTATTGCCGAGCGAGAGAAGAATTATCGTAAGTCCAGCATGGCCGAGACTTTGTTGTCTGACCGTCGGCCGTCGGATTCGTACCGAGAACGTGATGTTCGCGACCGCGACCGCGACCGAGACAGGGACCGGGACCGTGACCGTGATCGTGATCGAGAACGTGATCGGGACCGCGAACGGGACTACCCCCCTCGATCCCGGCGTGATGAGCCGCCGAGTTATTATGACAGAGAGAGGAGAGACCGTGAGGAAGAGCGCGAGAGGATGTACCGGCGTCGCGTCGAAAGAGGCCCGGTCGAGGAGTTGCCTTACGGTGACGAGCGCCCCACCTCATCTCGACGCCGGAGAGCCGATGACGATGATGACCTTGATCGTCGTGAGTCGAGAGATTCCAAGGTAAGGCTTGATTAATATCCAATGTGGAGTACATCCTGCTAACGTTTACCACAGAGGTTAAGAAGAGAGAGAACACCGCGTGAGCGTTCCCCCCATCGTGATATCCGTCCCAAGACTAGGACACCTCCAGCAGTTCAGCCGCCCCCTAAAGAGGATCCCGGCGTCCATTCTGGAAGCGAAGAGGGCGAGATTGAGGAGGACTAGGGGTACAGTTTGTCTATGAAGGTCTCTAACAGCCAATTATCCACACTCTACTCCATCGTACTACCAACCTCAACCGACATCCGTAATGGTAAACCAAACACAGCCCCTCCGTACCTGAATATTGAGAAACGGTCGCAATATAACTTGAAATGGAGATTGAGATAAATGTTGGGCATGCTGCTGACCTTCACTGGAATTGGAGATCAAGCAAAAAATTGAAAGTACGTGTGTCAACTTCCGGCTACGTTCTTGTTGGGCTTAGATGACTCGGTGCACATGGATGCATACAGCTCGGAAATCGTATATCAATATGCAATGCACTACAAACCGCCAACAGCATAAGACAGAGAGAGAGGGAGAGAAAGGTCAAATTGTTCCTGTACGTTCATTTGCGCCAACTTCACCACCATCAGTGGCCTGCTGTATTTTCGGAGGATTCTCACCGATCCATAGGATTTCGAGGGCCGGCTCTCTCGACACTCGTTCTTCCACACACACGATATGAAAAACACCAAGTATAATACAATCCCGGTGTGTATCATCCTCCATTACCTAATAAACGCAGCCGTCCCTCCATAGATAATAAATACGATGATTTTGTCTTTGCATATACTCGCCAAGGTGACCTCCAATTTGATATGTCTGAACTTGATTAATAGACTCATTATCTTGTAGATGCCCTAAAAGTGCCTTACCCGTAACATTCATATCTCAAATTACTTGCACAATCCTTGATCCCTTGGTCCATCCCATGATTTCAGGATTATTATTCGCGTAGTCGAATCTACCGCCTGCCCTTGCCTCTTCTGACCCTACGGACCCTGTGCTCGTCTCAAACAACTTTCTTCTAAGTCGGTTTCGATTTTCATCTTCCATACTAAGACCGTCGAAGTTTCCTAGAAAGTACTTACCTTTCGAGACACAGGACCACCACATCACTACCTAATCACTTCCACCTTTCACCACCAATGACCTCGTAATAATACTTGAACCCAGCTTTACCTAGACCCTTGAACACAATCCCACAAGTCACAACCACGATGGATGATCTGGCGCCGACCATGAAATTCCCTAGCGAGGGAGAGTTCTATTACTCTGATCGCGGGCTATGTTATGGCCTGTTTAGCGTCGTGCGTCAGCCTGTTCGAATTCTTAGACTCGCCTGCAACGAGGTAGCTGTAGGCTCCCGTAGCCCCTACCCTTACTTCTGGTTTATAGCGCAGCTGGAACTCTACGGCGTGCCGACTTACGTGGGTGGTGACAAGGAGGAGATCATGCGACAGGGTATTCGGGAGGGGAAGGTATGTGATTACACATATGGAGGTCACTACTAGATACGAAATCGATCTCAGCTAAGCCTCTTAAAATGAATTTAGTTCGACCAGCCAACTCAGAAGATGAAGGATCTCGAAGCACGTCTAAGGAGCAGATACATCAAGTCGAAGTCGACCTACGAACTGGGGCTCGAGTTGTGGAAGGCATGCCAACCAGTTCAATCAGCAATGTGGGAGGCTGAGGCAACTCGGCTAGGAAAGGAGAAGATCGAGTGTGAAAATGAGGCGAAGAAATTGCGGGAGGCCGTTCGGGAGGCTCGAGCCAAGGCAGATGCGAAAGCGAATGTTGAGAGAGAGGCCAAGCGGGAGGCCAAGCGGGAGGCCAAGCGGAAGGCAGGCCGACAAACTGAACAAGACGTAGAAGCAGAGACAAAGGCAGAGCCCAACGACTAAAGATGCCTCTGAATATCACGACGTCCAAGCTAGCTAATTACCTTATGCATTGATTTATACAAGACATCATCTAGATTAGCTCTCAGGCCTCATCCTTACATTCGGCAGAATACGAGGCAAAATTGATCTCAGGTATTACTGCCTGCTACCAAACACCTGTTCTACTATGTGATAGAGATAATGACAATGGGTAGGCACCTACAGACCAGCTTGTTTTATCCGTCCATTCGTGCTCCTGATTTCGCCTAGAATCATGATACTCCAGGCAAGTCCAAGTGACCCCAAGGTTAAGCAGCTGCTACAGCATCTTGGAAATCAATTTCAATAAAATTCCGTGTATGTCTATAATGTCACAGAGAATAATTCCTCATGTGTGCTCATAACATGAGAAACCGTAAGACGTAGGTAGGATGCAGTTCGACCTCTAGAGAAACCCTGTTCCGCCAAGGCCACGGATCCCGTCGATGACTACTTCGATTGTCATCATAGTTTAGACGATAACTGTCATACTGTCTCCCAACGGGTCGGCGTGAATAACTTTCCCGTCCGAGACCACGACCTCCTCCAAGTGAGTCAGATATCCAGCAGGCGAATGACTAACATTCAGTTGGCGGGATCACTTGCATTCATACTGTTGGGTCAAGAGATTGGAACAGCTGGATCATGTGCCTCGATTCGTCCATGTGATATAGGCCGTGTAAGCTCTGAATAAGCATCGAAAACTGCCCAACTGGTGATGGGCAACGGTCAAGTCTGTCCGACTTGATAATGAATCCCAAGGGCACCTCACATACCGACACGCTCCATTCTGAAATAGCATATGTATTGTCTTCACTCTACCAGCTATGCTATATCGTTCCTCTATCCGATCTCACCTAGTTACCCCGGTAGATCCAGATCATATGGCAACGGATATCCATCGCTTGCCAGTATGCCTGACGGCAGTCACCCACTTAGCCCGTTTGTCCCTCAATCTGCGGATAATGTAGATGATCAGAGCACTACTCTGTGATGCGCACGCAACACTGAGCAGCGCGGTGATTCTACAGGGCAGTCTCGTAAGATCGACGTCAAAGCACGTCTCTCAACAATCTGCCATTTCCGCAGGACCAGACAGAACAGGGGATAGACTGCCGTCGCCGTGGTTATTCACTCAAACACTCGTTATCCTCCCCACCCTCTGTAGCCGTGCCGCGTAATTTAAGAGCGCCACTGCTGCCGCGGCGTGCCTCTTTTTGCTTTTGTACGCCTAGAACGCCGGCTCCTGAATCCTGGTGGGTATATCTATAGTCGTGATCATTCCTGTAGCCCTCATTATGGCCGTTGTACTGCGGGACGCCCTTTTCAAGAACTGTCTTCTTCTAGGAAGAACTGCGAATTCTGTTAGGACTGAATTATTGTGCGCAGAGGGGTTTAACTTACGTAATTGCCACTCAACTTCTGTTCTTGATCCAGCTGACTGTTGAGCTTGTTGATACGGGGTCTGTAGTTGGTCGGATCCCGTCGGAAGGTAACGTCCAGGTTCTTCAAGAAGGAATTGCAACCGGTGAGCAGTGACTCGGGCGCATTGGCATGGGCATTGATGCCCGGCTTGCCGTCAAAGACGATGACACGATCCGCCAGATAGGTAGCCATGATGAAGTCGTGCTCGACAATGAAAGCCGTCTTCTTGGCGTGCATGATAAAACGCTTGATGACACGTGCTGCAATGATACGTTGTTCCGAATCTAGGTAAGCAGATGGCTCATCGATCAAATAGATATCAGCAGGCAAGCCCAGAGCCATAACAATGGCCACACGCTGCAATTCACCACCTGACAGATTCTTCACCTCCTGGTCAATAAAATCGTCTAGCTTCAGAGGCTTAACAACATCCGTCTGGAACTGCGGAGAGAGGAAGGCCTGCTTGATTCTTTTGAAGAATAATTGACGGACAGTGCCCTCGAACTTGGGAGTGATTGTCTGGGGCTTCATGCTGATTCTCATCTCCGGAACTTGCTTAGCGCTATCGGGTTTAAGAGCACCAGCTAATAGCCTACAGAACGTCGTCTTGCCGGTACCGTTCTCCCCCATCATAACAAGAATCTCTGAATCAGTAAACTCGCCAGAATCGATGCGAAGCTTGAAGTTACCAAGTGTCTTTTGGATCTTGGGATAGCTGAAAGCGCGAGCCTTATCCGCCTGGAAATCGTCGGCGCCCTCGGAAATACGGAAAGTCAGAGATTCGTCTCGGAATCGAAGGTTCTCAGTCGGGATATGACCATCGAGGAAAATGTTGATCCCCTCACGGACGGAGTGGGGGAGAGTGACAACACCATAGACAGCAGGCTTGCCATAAAGACAGCAGATGTAATCTGAGAGATAGTCAAGGACGGACAAGTCGTGTTCGACAACGATGACATAGTTGTCTGGGCCAAGGAGAGAGCGGATCATTCGCGCTGCAGCTAGACGCTGCTTGACATCTAGGTAAGAAGACGGCTCATCGAACATGTATACATCCGCCTTTTGTACGCAGGTCGTACCGATCGCAAATCGTTGCAACTCTCCACCAGATAGCAGGTTGACATCACGATCCAAGATGTGACGGAGCTCGAGGACGTCAAGGACATCCTCCATGTTGTCCATTGCAGCTCTGTGCTTAAGCAAGAACTTGACAGTCTTGTCGGGGGTCTTGATCGCCCGGGGAAGCTGGTCGACATACTGGGGCTTAACCACAGCCTTGAGGTTATCTTCGAGGAGTTTGGTGAAATAGTCTGTGTTAAATAATGAGCCCGAGATCCTAACGAACCTAACAATCCTAACATGAACCGCCTTTTAGGTATGACAACAACTTACTCTGCAACTCGGATCCTCTGAAGTACTTAATAACACCCTCCCAGTCGGGTGGGTTGTCGTATTTACCCAAGTTCGGCTTGAGTTTACCGCTAAGAACCTTCAAGGCCGTGCTCTTGCCAATACCGTTGGTTCCAACAAGACCCAATACCTGGCCAGGCCTCGGAGTAGGCAGTCGGTGAAGCTTGAAGCTATTGGCAGAGTATCGGTGGGTAACCTGGGTTTCGAGGTTGGTCGGTAGGTTGATGATTGTAATGGCGTCGAAGGGGCATTTCTTGGGGCAGATACCGCATCCAATACACAGACTTTCGGAGATGAATGCCAACTTCGACTCGGGGCTGACTTCGATACATAGCTTTCCGCTACGAACGACCTGCAGATTTCCAGTATGAGCAGCCGGCCTCACGACGCTATAAAACTTCACGTGAAGCCCAAAGGGGTAATCCTTCGAGGATAACAAAAAAATGAAGAAAATTCGGTTCCTACCGGGCACGATCTCTTGCACTCCTGACGGCATTTCTAGCTATTGTAAGCCCCATGAAAAATTCTTAGAATATTTCTGATTTGAATTTTACCTTCGGCTTGCACTGTTGGCAGTATGAAATGTCAGTCTAAAACTCAAGAGTACCGGGCAATGTTTTCGGATCAGACGAACCTTGTCATCATTGACGATGGCGATACTACATTTCACGAGTTAGTAGACAATAGACATGGCCAACCGATTTGCGACAAGCAACAGAAATGTCAGCCAGGATACGACAGGATTGCCTACCGGGTGAGTTTGGAGGCCATGTTTGGCTGATGGATTGTCGGTTACTCTCAATTAAAAATCGATGATAAAAGAGGCGAACCTTGGTCCCAGCAGCAGAAGGACTCGAAAACCCGTGGAGCGAAGAAGCAGAGACAGAAATGAAAATGTTGGCGCCGTGTCAGAAGTGAAGTTAAATTGGCTAAGTGGTGGGGTCCCTAGGGCATCGACGAGGGGCGTTTTGTGGCGCAGCTGACAGTTTGCACTACGAATTTGACTAATTATGAACGAAAGCTCTCTGATAGGCCAGACTGATGCTTTCAGCCACGTAACAGTTCTTATCGGCTGTGGCTTGATCGAAGAATCCTCTTGCCTCACCGAACTTTTCTTTATGTCCGTGCGGCTATCGTGACAAGTTACAACTACATGTGCGTGTGTCGAATGCTAATGCTCCCCACCACTATCTAGGTAGACAATGATGCTATGTGGCCTTCGCATTATAGTTACGGATTGTCTTGAGCGTCGCTAGTACTAGATTTATTAGGTATTAATAGGTTACGCTATTTCGTGTCTTATAGTTTGCTAGGTCTACCAGAATATGGATCTCTGCTAAGCCTCTTCCTTTCGCACTGCTCTATTTTTCCATTTGTCGCTAACACATTGAACTCAAAGGCTCATAAGGCTGCATGCACATGTACCGATAGCTGCGTGTCAATTTGGAACATAACTCATTTGCGGCTAATCTGAAAAACACATTCATGATTGAAAGCAAAATCCAATGCTCTATTGGATGCTATTGCTGTTGACTCGATAATGAGCTAACAAGTATTAACTCGATGATTTCGGCATTAGGCAAGATCATGTCTTTTTTTTTCATATCTTTGCCCTGAGGGTTCTTTTGACAACTGAAATGAAGTGTGACAACTACCTTTTGCGCCTGCTCTCTTCATCTAAAGGGTTTGCGGGCTAGGTAGTTCTTCTAATGCTTCCGCAGGTGGTACAACCAGGTTGCTGGTCATAGGGCACGCGAACACTTCCGGTCACACTTGATTGCGTTTCTATCTCTAGCAGTAACGAGATGTTGGTAATTACGTAGTGATTGTAACATATCAAACCAGCACACTGAAACCCACGTGGACATGTTTCTGTCGGGTTGTAACTGGTAAGGTTACCTAGGTTAGCGATGGACTGAGGATTAAGTAAGACGGCGTTATTCTCTGTCTCTACATGCAATTTGGTAGCCCTAAAAGCTCGTAGGAGTACTTGTACATAGACTAATATTGCCGCATCCAACCATTGGGTGATGGGCAGCCAGACCTGTGTTGGGGATTTAGACAATACACACTAGATTCGAATGTCATTGCATCCATGTTGCATGCTAGACCTTGTTACCCCTAGCGACCTAAAGAAAGAGAGATCCAGTAACCAGGCTTTGCATATACCTAGGCATTGAATATTTTCATCTAGTAAAAGAAAAAGAAAAAAGAAAAACTTCCAGGTTCCAGGAATACAGGAAGCCAAGTTATGTGACCAATTGTGTGACCAACTACAGGTTACGTGTGTGAATAAACCAGAGCACAAAGAGAAGACCTCGGTGACAGGTTGCAAGTGAAGATGCATGGGATTGACGAGCAGTGAATGAACCCAAGTCTGTCCAGTGTGGAGAGGTTGGCTCTGATTACTTAAGTACTTAAGTAGGTAAAGGGACCTGTGCGTGATGCGAGGTCAAGTCGGAGTGAAACTCTATTCCGTACATACCTACCTAGAGGTACGTAGGTAGGTAGGCATTTTCTGCATTTTACCTATAACGTGTAAAGTCGCGTCCACTTCATCATTACTTCCACTTCACTTCCGCTTCCTCCCAATCCACTTGGATTACATACATACAACAGGTGCATTGAAGTGCTTGCAGGTGGCAGCAGTACGGAATACCCAGGTAGGTGGCTGGCATGGTGGAGTTATTGCTGGCATTGTGGCGGTGTGGCTGGTGGACAGCGCATAATCCGGCGCTAAGCCGTTTCCCGTCTAGCCTGCTAGGCTTTTTCAGGCTGGTCTGTCCCACGCACCGTCCACTTTCAATGTTCCCCAACTGTACAGACCTGCCCTGACCTGCTAATAACCACCTGCAATTGTTCCAGGTCCATTTTCCACCAGTTTCTCACCACCCATCACCCACAACACGCACCATACGGGGTCGTCCCCGTACTTCATCAACCCGAATAACTCAGATATCCTGTATTCTTTTTTCTATCTGGCGGCTGAGAGTGGATGACTTGTAAGTTTTAATAATCTTCCCTTGCCCTGCTGCTGCCCACCGCACAAGGCTGGCCCTGCGTCGCTTGGCCGCGTACTTGGACATCGAATCCATCCCGATGTCCATCACATGTGACCTTGCTATCGTGGCTGTCATGGCATCTGGGCTTCTCGGACGTCTAGATATAGATGGAATCCGCTGTCTTCGATGCCTTGGACACCCCGAGACCTCGTCATCCGCCCTGTCCACACCCATCCGCCGCAATTCCATCTTCCATCATTCATCAGCCTCGCGTCTATCGAAGGACGACCCGATATGCGCCAGGTCCATTGTCCAGCCAGATACCTGTTTTTTTGAGCTGTTTCTGGCGTTGTCTTGGTCGCTGAATTCGGCGCTGCCCAACAGTGGTAGCGGTGTAGCCCGTTCTACCGCGAATCTTAGCTAACCTTGTCGTCATATAGCCGACAGCTGTGTTCACGATCAACATGTCGAGCTCACCGGAGCCTAGCCCTGTCAATGGCCATGTTTCGCCCTCGGCAGCGCCTGACACGAGGATAATCCTCGATGATCGTGTCAGCGAGAGCGACTTGTCCGATGTCAACGAGAATGCTGCATCCCCCGTCCGCAATGGATCGTCTCACGATGCCGAACTCGACCAAGATTTCCCTGATGCTGCCGAGTCCAGTGATGATGATAATAACAATAATAATAATGCCTCTGATGATGCCGACTTTGATATGGAGGATAGTCCTGTTCCCTCACAAAGTGATGTGCCTCAAGATGACCGGTCAACCTCCAACGATTCCCGTCGCGCTCCGAAGCGAAAAGTTGCTGCCGACGAGGATGACTATATCAGGGAGAACCCAGAGCTGTATGGGCTAAGAAGAAGTGTATGTTAAACAATCAGAATTTGTAGACCTCTGCTTACGCCTGTGATTAGTCTCGTCCCACAAAGCACGCAAAGATTGTAAGTGGCTGTCCTTGAATTCGTCGTAACTGATGCGAGGGTATGCTAATGACTTTATATTTAGGTCGAGTCTGATGAAGAAGACGATGATTCTGATTCTGATGTTGTCCCAACAAATCGACGAACGAAAAAGCTTCGCACGGAACAAGTTTCCCGACAATGTGAGTTGTATTCTATCTTAGAGCCATCGCCTTGAGGCTTATCATCTGCAATGCACAGCTTCCAAACGAGGTACTCCAGCAAGACAAAGTCCTGCCGGTGCTTCCGACTCTGATACTTACGGAGGAGCTCGTGCCCGAACACTCATTAAGAAAGCCCGCCGCCAGCAGTCTCAACCCCAATCATCCCTATTATACGCTGAGAAGCGATGGTCAAACCGACGAGCTGCCCAGCAAGTACAAACTTACCAAGAAAGCGATATTGATGACGAGGATGATTCCGAGTTAACCCCCAATTACTGGACTGGCGAAGAACTTGCCGGGGACTCCCAGTACATCGAGAAAGTTGTTGGCCATCGTGTTACTGACGGCGGGGAGATGACTCCAGACTCCACAAGAGAGGACTTCGAGTATAACATCAAGTGGCAAGGCAAATCGTACCTTCACAACACTTGGGACCCTATGGAGGTACTCCGTGGATACCGTGGAGTTCGCAAGCTTGAGAACTACTACAGGCGGACGGTCGAGTACGAAATGCAATTGAAGTTTGCTGGCGATGACATTCCGCCTGAGACCCGAGAGCAGTATATGCTCGATAAGGAACGGGAACATGATGCCCTGGAAGATTATACCAAGGTAGAACGTGTTGTTGCCCAGAGAAGCGGCGATGAGGGAAGAGAATATTTTGTGAAGTGGAAAGGATTGACGTATGAACACTGCACGTGGGAGCTTGCTTCCACAATCAGTGAGGAAGCCCAAGACAAGATCGACCAATTCCTCGACCGACAGTCAAGATCATGGACGTCCGATCGGTACGAATCGAGCCCGGCTACCCGAAGCAAATTCCTGAAGCTCGAAAAACAACCCAGCTACGTACAGGGAGGTGAGCTGAGAGGCTTTCAGCTTACTGGGTTGAACTTCTTAGCCCTCAATTGGTGTCGAGCAAACAATGTCATCCTTGCTGATGAAATGGGTCTTGGAAAGACTGTCCAAACTGTCGCCTTCCTGAGCTGGCTGCGCAACGAACGAAAGCAAGAAGGCCCGTTCCTCATTGTAGCACCTTTGAGTGTCATTCCAGCTTGGTGTGATACCTTCAACCTGTGGTCTCCGGATCTGAATTATGTCGTATATCTTGGTAATGCCGAGGCGCGAAGTACGATTAAAGAACATGAGCTGATGTTCAATGGTAACCCAAAGAAGCATAAGTTCAATGTCCTTGTCACCTCGTACGAGTATATCTTGATGGACGCCGACTTCTTAAGGAGTATCAAGTGGCAAGCACTTGCCGTGGACGAGGCTCATCGTTTGAAGAACAAGGAGGCGAAGTTGTACACCGAATTGATGAGCTTCGGAGCACCCTCTAAGGTTCTTATCACCGGAACGCCAATCCAGAATAACCTGGCTGAGCTTTCTTCACTCCTCGACTTCTTAAACCCCGGTAAAGTCCGCATCGACGAAGATTTGGACACACTGGCTGCTTCGGACGCGCAAGTAAAACTCCAAGAGTTGCACCGGGCAATTGCACCCTATATCTTACGCCGGACCAAAGAGACCGTGGAGTCGGACCTCCCACCCAAGACTGAGAAGATCATTCGCGTGGAGCTCTCCGATGTTCAGCTCGAGTATTACAAGAACATCCTCACCAGGAACTACGCCGCTCTTAACGAAGGCAATAACGGCCAGAAGTCGTCGCTGTTAAACATTGTCATGGAGCTGAAGAAAGTCAGCAACCACCCCTACATGTTTCCCGGTGCGGAAGAAAAGGTTCTTAATGGCAGCGAACGACGGGAAGACCAAATCAAGGGTCTCATTGGCAGTAGTGGGAAAATGATGTTACTTGATCAGCTTCTTGCGAAGTTGAAAAAGGACAACCATCGGGTGCTGATTTTCAGCCAGATGGTAAAAGTACTCGACATTCTTGGGGACTATCTTCGACTGCGCGGTTACCAATTTCAGCGGCTCGACGGTACTATTGGCGCTGGCCCGAGACGTTTAGCGATCAACCATTTCAATGCGGAAGACAGTTCCGATTTCTGCTTCTTACTTTCAACAAGAGCTGGTGGTCTGGGTATCAATCTCATGACTGCGGACACGGTCATCATTTTCGATTCTGACTGGAACCCCCAGGCAGATCTCCAAGCCATGGCAAGAGCTCATCGAATTGGACAGAAGAAACCTGTTACGGTCTATCGCCTTGTGTCGAAAGAGACTATTGAAGAGGAAGTCCTTGAGCGGGCCCGAAATAAGCTCCTGCTCGAATACCTCGCCATCCAGGCCGGTGTTACGGACGATGGCAAGGCTTTCAGGGAGGAGTTCAAGCAGAAAGGTCTGCGTATGGATGAAGCCAAGTCGGCAGATGATATCCAATGGGTACTTAAGATGCGGTCTCAGAAGATGTTTGAGCAATCAGGTAACCAAGAAAGATTGGAACAGCTTGATATCGACTCGATCTTGGAGAATGCCGAAGTCACTAAAACCAAGGTGGACGACAAGATAAATCTGAGCACCGGAGGCATTGACTGGGACAACTTCATGCAATACACGGATGTCAAGGTGGACGATCTTGCTCTTGACTGGGATCAGATTATACCCGCGGAGCAACTAGCCGCTCTGAAAGCTGACGAAGACAAGAAAAAAGAGGATGAGTACCTTGCAAAAGAGTTGGAAGCGAGTGCTCCTCGACGAGCTGCACTCAAGAGCTCGAGACCCAACGGTGACACCGAAAGGGCCGAGCGTATTGCTAAGAAGCGAGAACGAGAGCAGTTGAAGCAAGAACGTCTGGAGGAGCAGCGCGCTATGCTTTCCGATCCTCGGCGGCCTCTTAATGAGAAGGAAACACGCAACCTAATTCGTGCCTTCATGCGCTACGGATTCATCGAAGATCGCCCAGACGAGCTGCTGCGTGATGCCCGTCTAAGTGATCGAGATCGTGGTTTTATTAGCGAACTGCTTGAGGATCTTGTAGCTACATCTCGCGAGGCTATGGAAAAGAATAACGACGAAATCCGAGCCCAAGAGCAACAGACTAAGAAGAAATTGACCAAGAAGGATATCAAAGCGGTCATGTTCGACTTCGGCGAGGTAAAGAAAATCAACGCCGAAACAATCCTTGACCGACCCCCACAGCTGCAACTTCTTCGGCGCGTCCTTAATGAACTCCCAGACTTCAGAACCTTCCAGCTTCCGGAAGCCACGAAAGCCGCACATTACAGCTGCGAATGGGGTGCTAGGGAAGACGGGATGCTTCTCGTTGGTATTGACCGATACGGCTTTGGTGCCTGGACTCAAATCCGGGACGACAGAGAACTGGGGATGCAGGACAAGTTCTACTTGGAAGAACATCGCATTGAGAGGAAGCAGGAACGAGAGCATGCTGATACGAAGGGTGCCAAAGCTCCTGGAGCTGTCCATCTAGTTCGCCGGGCTGAGTACTTGCTTTCAGTGCTCACGTCTGTTCATTCGGATGACTTGAATGCCCGCAAAGTTGTTGAGAATCACCATCGCAACAACAAGAAATCTGCGCATGCCCTAGCTAACGGTCATCGCCGTCCGGAAAAGACAGGTTCTGTCTCGGTCTCGGCTTCTCCTGCTCCCCAAGGACCAAAGAAGTTATCACACCGAGACAGAGACCCCGAAAGGGCTCATTCCCGCGCAGAACATCATCGCTCGCGAAGCAGCATTGGAGACGGCAATACGCCAAGACCCGATTCGAAGCGGAAACATAGTGGTGAAGTGGATGATCGTCGTCATAAGCATCGCCGATTGGAAGAGCTTCGCCGGTCAGACATCAGTCAGCAGGAGGCCGAGGACGAGGATGATGAGAGAAACGCACCTGTCATCCAGGCGCTGATGCAACCGATTTGGACACACGTTGAGCACGTCGAATCATGTACCAAGGCCAATATTCCTGTTGCCAAAGCTAGAGCCAAAGTCTTGAAGTCGGAGATTACTGCGATTGGCGACTTTATTGAGGGCCTGCACAAGACTTCTGGCTTGAAACCCGACCAGCTTGAAGAACTCAAACCAAAGCTATGGTATGTTTTTGTTGAACGAGTATGTATATCAACCCATGCTAACTCATGTTATAGGAGATTCATTTCCAAGAGAATACCGGCTTCTGAGAAACAGTCCTCCAGTAAGCCCGAGAAGGAAAAGGAACGGGACAAGTCACCATCCCATAAGTCGAGTTCTGAAAAGCACGGGTCGCAGTCTGGAATGACTGGACCACGACTAGCAGCGCTGTATCAACAGCTGAAGCAATCAGAAGATAAGAATGGCGATGGCAAGAAGAGGAAGACATCCGGTTCGCCCATCACCAACGGTGGTGCTTCGCGCGGCGAGGCGCCCAAGTCGGCCCGTCCGAAATGATGGTACAATTCCCCAAGAGGTCAAACGTGGTGATCGGCTATTGGGGTCAATTGACCAACTATATTTGCATTGAATGGCGTTTACGGTCCGGTATCATAGACGAAGGCGAGGCCTGGAATCAATGACTTCATACCCAACAAAAGCATCGACGTTATAGGAAACCGGGAGTTCTATGGTCGGAATGGCTAATCATTTCCAACCTTGCCTATATCCGCAAGTCTCTGGTCCCTCAGGTGCGATCAGAGTGTTCTAGAGGAGGAAGTAAAGCGAACAGAGATGAAGGGAGCAGGTGTCACGTCACAAAATGGTCGGCTCTGATAATAACATTGCTACGCCCGCCTACATATCCACACACGCATACACGACGGCATATCTTACCTGAGACGTTCCATCCCTGTTTTCAAGTTTTTAGGCTTATCGCAAGAGAAATGGATTATCAACAGCGCACGGCAACAACAACGAAGTAGACGGAAGTGTGCGGAGACCGCGGGGTGGCCACTGTCTGTCAATTTTTGGCTTGCTTTTACCACAACAATCAGCGTGCATCAAGGCTTCCCTTTGGAAAGGGGAGCAGACGAGAGAGAGAAGGGGAGAGAGCGACAGCTAGCGGAGGGCCTTTGTAACTAGACTGGTCAGCATATATGGGGTATCTGTCCAGCTTCTACTAGTTAGCCTCTTCTACTACTACTATAAACAGCAAAATAGTGTTTTATTGACCGGAGATCTGAACAATTATGCCTAAGTACCTATGCTGTGTACTATGGATGGGTGCTAGCTTGTGGACACGTGACTTGCTACTCACACTGGTGCTAACCTAGATTATTGTGACTGTCCTGACTGTCCAGCGGACACGGGACAGCTAATCTCGTTACGTGAGATTGGGCCAACAGCGACGTGTCACCTTGAACAGAAAGCAGGGTTTTCAATACGTAAGCTTGGCCATACCTAGGTGGATCTATCGTATTAGTTTGGCTTACGGAATTCCTCCAGAGAGAAGTATTGTGTTGCTTAGCAAACTGTATGGACAAGCATACAGGAGGAGTTATGCTGAATATGCCCACGTGATTTTTCTCCCTGATTCATTTCCTTATATCCGCCAGATATAATCCGTATGTACGAAGCATAAAATATCTACCCGGACTGGACGGCTAACCTAGCTATGATCGATTCGACAAATACTGTATCCGAAGTTTGCTAGGGCAGGGAAAACTCGCGAACCTACAGCTTATATTCTTTATTAATCATGACTTGGTACACACCAATGCCAAGTTCACCATCCAGCACACGTTTCAACCATCACCAAACATCACAAACCAAGATATCTACAAACACACACAAAGTGTTACCTCACGTGGGGTAGGTAGGTATTACTACTACTATCAAGCCGAATTGAACCTATTCTACAGTATCCTTGCTCTATATGCAACCCCCCAATCAGCGGGAATGGGCACGGATAGTAGATAAACGGCGCCCTTTACTCGGCTGCGGGCTTCTTTCTCTGAATTCCATCAAGGTTGTATGTATGGTATGGTATGTACGCATGTATGTATACACACGCATAACTCAGTAACTCCCTCTCTATTATGATTGCATTCATCCGGCCGGCCGCCCGTCCGTTAGAACGCCCACCAATGCTCTGATATCTCATGAGCAGACAAGTATGCAAGCCAGGACGCACGCGTCCCCGTATGCGCTATCCCCTGCGCCAGAAGTGAAGAGAACATGAAATCAGTGATCACAGCCTCCATACACCTTATGAATATCAGACCTAACGCCGCGTTCGCATGCCAGCCCCTTTTTCGCGTCTCGCGGCTCGAGTGCATATCCTGTAAATGCTGCGAATACTGTGTTTTCCGCAGCCTCTTGCATCCTTATGCAGATGCGAGTTTATGTACAGTCGTCGTCGGAAGAAGTATATAATAGGGGAAGTCGTAGATTAATAGAAGTACCAAGGTGTATCCAGCCGGTTTTTTTATTCCTAAGTAGATTCAACACCGGCCTCGCACGTGACGCGAAGCTCTCTATCACCTCAGCATAGCCCGGGGGCGAAGCTGGATTAACTAGTCGATCAGCGACGCGTAGCCCCGCGGCTTCGAGGTGGGCGAGATCGTTTCTTGCGATGATGATGACGGGCGTTCGGGTTGTGTGGGGGTGGTGGGCACGGCCGAGTAGATGTCCTGCTGGATCTGCTCCTCGACGGCCTTCTGCGCTTCGAAGGATTCGCGAGCCGGCTTCGATCTAGGCCGCAGTGAAAATTCGTCGCGTATGACAGAGGAGCGGGGTGACAGTGGCTTGGGGTTAGGTTTGGTTTCAGGTTCCCAATCGCGCTTTGCAGGCACCTTCGAAGGAACGGTAGTAGTCGCCTTGGTAGCCTTGAAGGACATATTAATCGTAGATTTAGGCTTGGGCTCCTCCTTTTTGGTCTGTTTTCTCTTGCGCGCCGGAGCCTTCTTGGTGTCTTTGGCTGCCGGGCCAGTGGAGGGCTTACCGCCTTTGCTGGGTAGCACCAACCTGCTCTGTTTCTGTTGTGTCTTCGTCGTTGGTAGGGCTGTCCGCAACTTGGGGCTGGCAGTAGGTGTCGGAATTCCCTGGACCTTCTCTATCAAGAACGGCTTCGCATCAATAGGAGAGCTGTCACGTGATTCTTCCTTCGTAGACGCTAAGGCCTCTGGCGTTGTGCTCCTTATCTCAACCTCGAGTTTAACACCACGAACGTCTTTCTCGTACTGTTTCTCGTCCACTACTACCGTCTCCTCATCGTTCTCGTCGTATCGGGGTAGGTGAACAAGTGATGCGACATCGTCACATTTTCCGCGTACCACCAAATCCCAACAACTTTTCAGATCGGCGCCAGTAGGTTCAGCATCCAGGTTGATCCAAGCACTGATGCCGTCTTTTCGTTCCCTCGTCACGCGACACATGTCTTTTACCATGTGTCTCACACCAGGGATCTTCATACTAGTACCGACCACGATGACAGCATCTGGACGGGCCCGGATATCAGCTCTGACAACATTGGCAATGGCCTCCTCGTCGGGATTGTACTCGTTGTAAAGAACCATTCGCGGCCTAAGTCTTCCGATACCGTGACTGCGCTTTCCGGCGTGAGAGGTGCGCACGTTGTCCGTCTCCTCGCACCCTTTGCAGAGGGGCGCTTCAGGACCCTCGAAGAGAGAGCCATCGAAGTCGAGAATCTCGTTGCATTTTGAACAGACCATCTTGGCCAACCCGCCATGAAGTTGAATCGTCTTTGGCCACGGTCCCTTGGAATTTAACGGGACAGTGGTAGCAAGGGGAGGCATGGATGTATCCAGACCGTCGACGTTCTGTGTGTAGAGTCGCAGTAGCCGCTTCTCCTTTGCTAACGAGGCAATCAAATGGTGGAAGGGTGTGGGCTTGGCATTGTTGGTGAGATGAGAGAGGTCGCGAACCATGTTATGGAAAGACGACGTCGTCGAATCATGTTTATAAACGGAGGCATCGAAGAGATGCTTGCCAGAGCCCTTGAGCTTGTGGTCTTTGGGCAGAGTAGCAAAGAGGCCTTTAGACGACCGAAAGTCGGGAACTAGCGCAGGGGGGGGTCAGGATTCACTGCAAATATAAACATATAAGAGGGTCCATAGGAAAATACATACTTCCTGCAGATACAGAGATTCCAGCGCCAGCAATTATGACAATTTTCTTCTTCTTGCGCAGAACTGAAGTCAGCTGCGATAAGAGCTCCTCGTCTTTCTCACTCTGCTCCGACGCAGCTCTCAGATCCAAGTATTCGGTAGTGCGCGGCTTCCGCTCGACGCGGCGGCGCTTGGCGGGCGGCGCACCATCGGGATTGACATGAATCTCACCCTCAACGGGGTCAGATGACTTCATTGGTGATGCGCTGCCCGAAGGCAGGGTCGAAGGGGGAGAGGGAAGGCGAGGAAGAATGTCGTACGGTAGAGAGGTTCGGGGAGAAACGGTTGGCGATCTTGAAAGTACGGAGAGGGGAGATGAAGGTGGATGAGAGGAAGGAGGATCAGAGAGGTCGGAGGCAGAGGAAATTGACGAGGTATCCATTGCAGCGGTGGGGCCGAAGGGCACTGGATAATAATGAAGTTTTTGAAGGCAGGCCAGGCCCGGTGGTGAAGATTCCCAGGATTGAAAGAGCAGCAGAGGTGCCGGGTGCTATGTCATGGCCCAGGTCCAACATCCGATCAACAACAATGCCACAAGACCGACCGCTAAGAACCAGAACCATACACTAGCCGTGAAGAAAGTGTACAGTTTTTTTGTTGTCCTCAATTCGCGACAAAGAATCCGTACGGCGACAATGGTGAAGGTGAGGGTGTTGGCCGAAGTGGTGAGCAGAAGCGCGGAGAGTTTAGGCGTAGGCGTGAAGTTGAATGTTGAAGGTTTCAATGTTCCAAAGGTTTGGGGGAGGCTGGCTGGCTGGCTGCTGGCTGTCGGAGAGTCTAGGTATGATTTTCGGGGCTTATGGGCGGCGTCACGGCGTTAGACAGGGCGAAAAGGTCACCCGGCTCCCTCGCTTATTATTCTTACTTTTGTCCTTACCTACCCTCCCCTCCCTCCTATGTTTTCCAACCAAGCCAACATCAAATGCAACACAGAGTCAGTCAGTCTAGTCAGGCTGAGTTCGGTGTGTTTGTACTAAAATAATTAAAACATTTTTCATTTTTAAGTTCAACCTGTTCCTCGTCAATATTACATATACCAGTCAGGCCAGTGCCCCTGATCAGTTTAACAAAAGAATCAACTCTCCTATCTACGTGTAAGTACATAAAACTCCAACCAACCAACTCACATATTTTTCTTGTCCCGACAGGGATTTCATAGCAAAATGTCAATAAATTTATTCATCATCAGGATTCCTTCTCTCTCGGTCTGGGATATATAGATCAGTTGAGGGAATATTTGAGTTTTGTGAAGATTTACATCAGCACTAGTTACTGCAGTCTAGGCAGACAATGTTTTGTTCATTCATTCATTCATTCAATCAATCATTCAATCAATCAGTCTGCGGATCAAGGTTGGTTGGTATCACGAGGCCGCGTGGTTCGAACTGCCCAGCCAATGCCAGACACATCTACCTACCCAGACAGATCCAAGTGCCCGTTAGTAGCTGCAATTGACCGAATTCCGCTGCCGTATTGATCCATTGGCCATGGCTGATCGAGTCTGCGACCGAGGCTGCAAGGCAAGAGACTGACGATGGTTGCCCCGTGGTTGCATAGGAGAAAGATCCGTAAAGCGATGTGTCTCATCATCGAGATTATTATTTCAGCCACGCAGCCACGTCATGGTTGTCTTTCATCCCTGTCACATGGGAAAAGATCTCACGGCAGCCGTGGCACGGTGCCTGCTGGCCCTGCCTGCCTGCATACTACATACATATGTACTACATACCAGGGCTATCAGCCACAGCTTGGCTCTCCCCGGATTAGCTTCCGCTTGCCGCTGTGCTTCATGGACCTCATTGGTCCGAATAGCTAGTGCCACGCAATACCCATGCCAAACCTGATTGGGACTAAGCAGAAATGGGCTGCAGTTGCTTCCGTCATTTCACCGGAGTCTCACTGCCTTCACTTCTCAGCCTTACATACACCACCTGGGCAAGACACAATAGCCAGTTAACTCCTTTGCTCTTATTGTCTTATCTTTTTGCTTCATGTTTGACAATGGCAAACATATTCCACCTCTCCGTACTGTCATAGGAGTCATTCATAGTCCTCTATATTTTGATTGCTGTACACATTGGCTAGACTCCTGTTAAGCTTAAGCTGTTTTCAGACTGCAGGGGGGGCTCAGTCGGTTATCCAGCCTCGGCTTTCTCAACCATTACCAACCTAAATATAGAATAACTCTTGATTTGACATATTCTCTTTCTTTGCTACGACCAAGATGCCCCTTATTCTGGACAACCCAATGGGAGGAGAGGCCATGCAAGTTGATTTGACTGACGTGGATGACCTCTTCGGCGATGGAGCACAGCTCTCTCTACCTCCGCGACCACCGAGCAAACGCTTGCGCCAGAGGCTTGACGAGCTTCGTAGCCGAGGTTGTTGCCAGTAATTACTCCTCTTCCTCTTTTCCACATGCCTCTTCACGAGGACAGTTACTGAATAGCTTCTTAGGGGAATTGCCTGGTCGAAAGGGGGCACCATAGCATCCATCACACCTGATGGCCACTCATTACAGCTGAGATATCTCCGTGCCTCAGCTAAAGATGCAACATGGAGCTTGAGCGAACCCAACACGATTGCACCGTGGCCAAATCTCCCTGGAGGGCCCATCGTACATCTCATTTGGGGTCCGGCAGCCTCTGAGCTCGCCATCATTGATGCTGTCGGGAGAGTTCTTATTCTCAATTTTAATTCCAACCTGAACCGGCCTTCTCTCACCAGGAGATGGGAGAGTGACCCTCAAGATGATCTACATGCTGTCGTTGGGACCTATTGGCTGCAAACCCCACCGGCGGCTAACCCCAGGGTATGTTTTCAAATGTCAACTTGAACCCATCTGATGGCTAACTGCGGTCCAGTCTACACTGTTTGCTCCATTTTATGCGCCGGCCGTAAAGCACCCAAATACCAACCACTACAACTTCCAGATGACCCCGATCCCCAGTACTGGCCCATGGCATCCGCATCATAATAAGTCTGCTCTGATATGTATCACCACGAACGGCCTCCTCAAAATGTTCTTTGGCCAGAACAACAGCCAAGTTCACGATACCAGCCTAGAACTCGACAGTGTCACGTCAGCAGACGATCTAATAACTCATGCTGCCGTGTGCTCGGACAGGAGTAAGTCGGTATGCCAATTCATCTATCGTCCAGTGACTAATGCTCTAGCCAAATAGCAAAAACGATATTCATTGCTATGGCGACTATGTCCAAACAGCTTCGCATTGTTCAGGTTGGCATCAACTGGAACGCTCCCAAGCCCGATAATGCACCAAGTGTGCCGCCAGGGGGTCACCAGGTGAGCCCGACGCTTTCAAAGCGGCCAGTGGCATCAACCAGCTGGTTTCAATCCGGCGCTAGCGAATCTCACCTCGATGCGGCGATGACAAAAATTTCGCATATAGAGATGTTGCCTGCCATGCATAACCCGGCCAAAGAATGGTCGCCCATGGTAGTCTTGACAGTGCGATCTTTTATACCAGAGCCAAATTCTCACTACAACCAAGAGGTTCAAAGCATCATTGACCGATGGGAGCTCCTGGCGGACCAACCCCAGACTCTCCATCCCGCTTTCGAGCAGCTAGGAACGAGGAGAAATAGCACGGGCTCTGCGCCACCAGTATGGATAGACCGCCTCGTCCGTATCTGATCTTCCGCTAATATCTTCTCTAGAGTGCCAATAGGCTGAAGAAACTCGAGCCAACAATTGTAAACAAGATCGTTATGGGCGTCAACGTACTATACTTTGGCAAGGTTATATGTTTCACCTACAACGACGGTAGCGTAGAATATAGAGACCGCTTCACCATGGCCGAGCTGTACCGTGAGGTCAACCTGGACCGTATTCACTCGATCCTCGAGGCAGGCTTTACCCAAAGCGGGGAGCCCTCTTGTAAGTTTTACTTGCAAAAATATTGAGCGTTGTATTGACTCCTGATCAAGGTCTTCAAATGGCTCTATCACCGTCGAATTTTTCATTGGCTCAGATGTATGAAGATGGACAGATCAAGTGGCACAGTGTAAACTATACACTGGCAGATCCCCAGTCTGTTACTGACGGTATGCAATGCAGAGCACATTCGGCATTTTCTTAAAATCTAATCATTTCACAGCTCAAGTCTCGGCTCTCGTTGCAAGTTTCACTATATCGACAGCCCAAGTTGCTTCTCACAGCGGTAATATTGACGATATTCTAGCTGTTGCTAGGAGTTTCGCCCATAAAGAAAGTAAGAATCCCATGACCCATAGTAACCCTTCACAGTGTTCCAGCTAACCTCGTACTAGATTTTGCTGTCGACTGGGTAAAGACTATGATGACAATGATGAAGATGACCGTCGACTATTCCGAAGACGCACCACACGATCATCTCATCAGGAATAACATATTACAACTATGCCTCAGTATCCTTAACCATCTTGGCTGGAAAGGAGAGTTCAAATCTCGGTCACCTTGGGGCAAACTTTCCATGTTGGCTGTGAACCTGCGTAACATAGTCATTCTCATAAGTCTTGCTAGTAACACCCCAAACGCAATGAAGGGCCAGACGACTCCACTTGATGAACCTGGTAAGCTTTTCTACTCATCTTCGCTGTAAGATCGTTCATTCCTAACAAATTGTATAGAGGTTGTCAACGCTCTAGCTGGCTGCGTTAAATGGTCGGCAGATCTTCTCTGTTGGCTCTGTGACTCGCTGTTCTGTCTCCTTGATGACTCCCAGTTTATGAGTCTCGTCAAGGGCCCGCAATTAGGGCAGATGGCGGCGTACTTACAGTCGAAGAATGATGTCGCCTTACACCTGATCATATGCTCGGCGACACGGGGCCTGCTGTCTGCCGTGTGCCGCCGCATTACGCTTCTCCATACGTTTTCTACCCGTGCCATAACCTGGTACGAGAGCAAAGGTGCGGATGTGAATAGCGCCAGTGCACCTCCCGGCGCCCGCGGGACCTCCCATGCGGCCCTGTATACCTCGTATCGGAAAATTCAGAGATACGCCTCGTCCTCCCTCGTACACGCGGACGAATTCGACACGCTCCTTACCACCATAGGAGCCGACATCCGGTCAGCCTACAGCACATCGCTCGCGGCCCTCGGCGAACAAGCCGTCCGGAAAGCGGCCCAGAACCCGCAACCACCGAACCAGAACCCCAACGCGCCCAAGCCGGACATCGCACAGGAGGCCATCGCGCGCGGGCGGCAGCACTGCGAGCTGGGGATGCTGGTGCTGCAGGCGCCGCCGCCGTCGTTCGCGGCTGTGCTCGACAAGTTCTTCAACAAGGACCTGCGGGAGTTCCGCGCGCACTGCGACGTCGCTAAGCTGTACTTCTCGGACTTCAGCCTGCTGGAGGTGGACGACGAGCCGCCCGCGCTGGCCAAGCGGCGCGAGAGCGGTCTGCGCGTCGACCTGTTCAAGCGCGTCCCGATACCGCGGAAGAAGAAACGAGATGCTGGTGCGGCGGACCAGCAGCAGCCGATGCACTTTCGGGGCTGCGCCCGCTGCGCCAGCGTCATGGAGGACCACGCCATGATGAATAATAAGCCCGGGTTGAACTTCTTGCTGCGCCAGCAGTGGAATTGCTGCTGCGGCGGGAGAATGGCTTTGTTGACGGAGGAGGAGAGCTAGAAGCGCTTGCGAATTCGGACGTCACGAAGTCAGCTGTCACAAATTGAGCCGCCACAAATTGAGCCGTCACAAAGTCAGCCGAGCCGTCGCGAACTCGATTGGTTTCAAGTGCCGCCCGCTGCATAGCTTTCTTAATTGCCTTCCGATTAAGTTAATGGCAGAAAAGAGCAGAAGGGAAAATGCTTGTGCGGTCAGTTTGGATAACGATGCCGATTCGTGTTTTCCTTTGATTTACTGGTGGTGTTGTACTGGCAGTGTACTGGTTCCCTGGGGAGTTCTTCAGGCGTAACCGTAATGGTTGGGTACATGCCTGGTTAGCCTTGGAATTCATAGTGACAGTTATTATAGCGAAATAAGTTAACATATTCGTCCACTTCGTTGTTTATTGTGAACATCTATCCCCTTGTCTAGGTTAACTGATTTGCTAACGTGATGAAGCAACAGCACACTGTTATTTCCGTGTGTTCTATCATAGACATCCTCCCGTAGTTCTCTCTATTCGTGTATCCCTCTAAGATTCTAGAAACCAATTCTGATATTCGGAACAGTTATCGTCTCGTAACGTCGTAAGAAACCGGGGAAAGATAGCGTCAATACCAAGGTACCACACCACCTCAGAGTTCGTTCGTCACTGGTGGGTTGGTTGATTTGGTCATCAGAGCACAAGGTCGATGTGCCCATCCTCTTTTATATGGGAAGTCACGCCGTAGCGCGGAGCCGCCAGGCTACAAGGTCGTTAGCCTTTTACGCTTACTTCAACCAACCAAGACGGGACAGTAGGGGGTTGGAATCGGGATTGGGATTGGGCACACGAACCTCCAGTCGAGATTCCCGGTATTCATCATGCGCATGGTATCGATGACCTTAGCGATGGCGTCGCGGTCCTCGGGGGAGCGGGACGTGCTCGAGAGCAGCGCGTCGGCCGTGCAGTCGAACACGTCGACGAGGCGGCGGAGGTGGTCTATCGACGCCGCCACCGCGGCGTCCAGGTTGTGCAGCGAGTGGAAGAGGATGGCCACGGAGCTGAGGACGCTGCCTGCTTTCTGGATAGGGGTTGACGTTAGCGGGTGATCTCTATGTTGGTATTGGGAGACAAGGGGGAGACGTACCATCTCCTTCTTGAAGGATATCAAGTCATTCACGCTGTTGAAATGTGTCAGAGGTGTGATCTGGTATTTCAATCTTTGGGGAGAGTGTTGGTACGTACATTGAGTTAATCACGATCGTGGTAATCCACAATTTCTCGTATGCCTCCGAGTTGACTACTTCGGACGGCAATCTGACTTGGGCGGCGAACCTTCGAACAAGGGTGAGCGTTCCATTTCAATTTAAAGCTGTTGAGGGTTGTAGCTTCGCACGTACTCGCAGAAGCTCATGATGGTACCCATCCCGCTGGTCAGCGTCCGCACCTCCCAGTACCTATCCAACGTGGGAAGCTTATCGCTGAGCTCGCTCCCGGCCTCGAGCACCGTCGAGTCGATGTAGCGTTCAAAATGGCTGACGAGAAGCTTCCTCTGCTCTGTTTCACGCCAACCCTCGTGTTAGTATCTCAGGCTACGATAGAAAATGGGATTCCTTGGCCCAACACTAACCTTCGTCATATACGGCGCACACCTCTTCAGCGACGCTCTTAAAGCTCAAGATTATGGGGTCAGAAATGGGAACGTGTTGTTGGTCGCTTGCAAATCCCATAGATTTCTGAAGGAGGAGCTTCGTCCCGTTCCGCAGAGCTTCCGCTCCCTTGGGGTCACGGTTCAGGCCCTTGATCTGGTCGTCCCAGTACATAAACCAATATACAAAGTCGGTCAGAATCAGATACTGTTTTCGCGGGGCTGCCGGCCACCAGCTGCTCCACTGTCAGTGTCTAACTTTATCTCATCATCATGGAGTTCAGGATGGTATAATGTGTAAGTGTGTTGGTGTGTATGTTTGTATGCTTGTAGATGTGTATATAAGTGTAATTGTATGTCAAGGACTCGAATTTATAGACCTACGTTGAGGCTAGCAAAGCCGGGTTGGTATTCCGGAATGTGTTGCGAATATCCCCACTCATATCTTCTCTTTACTCAAGTTAGTATACAGACAGAAGCTATTTCCTGGAGTATGTGAAACATACACAGCAATCCTCTCGTCGACGATCTGCTTCCCTTCTTTGAAGTACTCATTATGTCCGCTTGGCCAATGGGCAAAGATTTGGCGCATATCCGGGATAACAAGCCGTTGGCCCTTGAGCTGTTTGGCTAGAAGAACTTTCTCGTTGTTGCCACACATAGTTGCAGTATGAGAGTACAAACAAGTCTGAATTATAATAGTCGTTTTTGAAATCAGTGAAAGGTGAGTTGTTTTTGTAAAGAAACCACCAGGGTAAAACGGATACTTTTATACATGAAGCTTTTATAGAGCCTCTCTCAGTCCGCGAGACTTAATAATCGATAACTTCAAAATGTATGTCTCAGGTGTATACTACACCACCATGCGCCTATCGTAATCACCAAAACCGCGTCCTTCCTATATTGTCCTGCCCGAGGACTCCCGTGCCTGTTTTAGAAACGCCTAAAACGCCGAAAGCCATGAGATCGAGTCAATAATTGCGTCCTCGACTCGTCACCCAATATGTAGAGTTATCTCTTCAGCTTATTAGAAAACCTCGGGTCTACAGGCAATCTTCACGGTCTATGCAGCCCATCGGAGCTGGTTCTTGGAGAAGCTATACCGGTGTGGACTATGCCAATCAGATGCGCTCTTGCGGTATGTGAGATTCCCAATTAGGAATATAGCGGTGAAAATGGCTGCTGAAACGCACGTGTAGACGATTAACCTATGCTTGGCCCTACATCGCTATTCTATAAGGCAACAGGCACCTTGGCCAATTAATCTGTCAGTATATGTGCCCGCCAGCTGAGATAAAAGACTATGCAACTGACATGCGCCATATGTGGAAATCACACCATCTTCGAGCGATAGGATGGTCAGCATTATATCTGAGTAGGTAGTTTCTAACTACAAGCATTGCTTGACATCTTCTGCGAATGTTGAGAACAGCATGCTTCAATGTTGAGGGTTTGACACTCCTTCAATTGATGCGGCGCCGGATTAACAAGTAATGAATTCAGTACTTTGAATCGTGCCATAAAATCCCGCCCCAGAATAAGTACCTCATTATTGTACCTAGCTTGCGGTGTTCATTGGTATTGCGAAGATATCATGAGGCTAGAATTGATACTTCTTATCTGTAAGTACGTGTCCCTTGTTGACGTTGTGGAGGTCTACGGCAGGTTGGGCCGGCAAGCAAATTAAAAATCTAGATTTCCGAGTAACACCAAATCCTTGAATTTCCCCTGTTATCTACCGTTCAGCCCAGCTTACGTATGATTGCTGAAAGCGGTCACCATCCGAGCTGAAAACTTGGTCTGCCGTGACATCGGACAGGGCCGATCGATGTCTTGGTTCTGCAGCATACTATGCTTGTCGGAGACAACGACTTCATCCTGTCGACCTCTAGTACGGGGAGATATCCCTATACATAAGTGATTCGGTGTTAGGTTGTGGAATCATGCACATAATTCGTGCATACGGAACGGAGTTAGTACGTCGAATCTGAGCTTCCTAGGTAATCTCTAAGTTGCATCATATTCGGGATTTATTACCGGGTATAGTTATCGAAGGAATTCGGATCTTAATCTATTAACTCTACAAGAAATTCCTTCATTCCCTGCAGTAGACATATTATAGGGAGATAGTCCCTATTGATGACCGAATATTGTGTGTGACAACAATTGCCTCAGGATGCAACGGAATTGGACTCGGGGGTCACGAGATCGCTGTCTTCGCGTTGCGGGCATATGCAATACACAATAGTAGTTGGTCCTCCAGGCGTTGCTGCTAGACAACACATTGCGAGTTGCCTCAGATTCATCAGACATACAATATCATAGTGTCATTCATACGCAAAAAGGGCACAAAGTGTGACATAGCTGCCAGAAACGCAAGACCTATCAGCAATGGAGGCAGATATGTTGGAGAAGAGGCTTACTGGAGTTGTTCAGCTGCACTTAGCGTGGATAGCTCGAAACCTGATGCCAGAAGCAAATCCTGACATTGAAAATGGTCTTAATGAATAATAATCCATTGCCAATACGGGCCTGAACGCGGTTGACTAGAACGGCCCGTATGGGACCAAATGGCTCAACTTAGACATTACCTGTACACTTACCCTCATAACGTGAGTTCCGCTTCCTTCGATTCCAAACTTAGCATACCACACACACCTCTGTGCTGTTTGCTATTTGCTTTAATATCTTTGTTATAGAAGATTACTGACAATCCTCTTCAACTTTGGCGATGCCCCTTGCTGTATACATCCCAAGGGCCACTTCCGCTAAAGATAGAATAGAATCATGCAATTACTAACAAATTCTTGTCTTTGTTTGAATTATTCACAGTTTCATTTATGAGTATTTAGATATCTAAGCTTAACTGTATAATGGAATGGCAACTGCCTTAATTATGGAAGTGAATAATCTTTAACTTAGATTCTTGAGAAATTATTCTCTAAACATGGTACGTGCTAGCTTTATCTAACAGACAAAAATAATAAAAGTGGCGTGCTTAAATAGTTATACGTGTAATCTTACTTCTGAGTTGCTTTGGTTTATTCAAATTCTGGATATAGTTTTAAGATACATAGAACATCTTTGAAAGTGTTTTATAAATACTCGCATCCCGAAATAAAAAATTTTCCTTATACGAAGTAATTCTCATCTTGTCGCTTTCATATACATAAAAATCACTTAGGTACTTAACATAAGTAGCATCAAGCATACTGCAAGGTAACATGCCGTATATAAGGATAAGTTATATATGTGGTGTAACATATATAATCTATGTCAATCCATAGTTACATATTTCTACGCTTCATGTCAGTGTCACAGGAGTTAACTCTGCTAGGTATAAGTCGCATTCAAATATAACGGACTGCTAGACATATGGAAGTCTGTGATTTAACCTAACCTAAGTAACGGGATTGTTCAAAGAAGATTTTATTGTAATAATTGCTCCTATAGGTATACGCCAGCCACAAAAACCTTCCAACAGTTACATTTAACTTGGAACAAGCTACTATTTTATGTCATTAAGGCCTAATCCCATTCTTAATATGTTCAAAGTTTAGACAATCCTAATTCATTAAACCGTTATGATATTGACTAGAATCTTATTCTCACTAATTAATTTCTAATATAAGAAGGCCCTACCAGACTGGCTTGGTATCGCAGGCAGAGTAAGTCTCAGTCACCGGAACATGCTTGCTGCAATAACAGCAGATTTCAAATTTATAAGAACATAATATCGCAACCAATTTCGCCTTAAACTTGAAGATTTTTCCATGATGAACTTCGTCTTTTCTGGCGGCGTCTTTGAAGTCTGACTAAGACTGCCACATTTCACGGTAATGCGCAAGTTGTGGCTAACTTGTATAAAATATGAGGAAAGTGAAAGCGATCTTGCACGGCAGTGGCTTCGGGATTGCATTATTGATCGTACGCTTATCTTGGAATTGACTAGGCATAATTCGGCGCCTATATACATGTAGCGCTCGCCTTGCTTTCGAGGTCTTTCCAGGTGGGGGGTCATTGCGAGGTGACATCCCGATGCATCTCGGGAGCCTCAATAAATGGGTACCACCGGTACAGTTTCTCTCTGGGCCTATGACAAGCTTGTTGCGATATGCCGAGGTGCAGAGGGAGTTTCTCGGTGTGGATTCTATCATTGGGCTCCGAAACCATCTGGTATTTTTTACTCTTGAGCTGCCTGTGGCTGTTTCCACTGCAGATATGCTGCAAGCAAGCTGCAGTGTTTTCCTCCGAAGATTCTGCAGAAAGTTCATACCGCTATGTAGCAAACTAACAACTCAAACCATCGAGAATTACTGGTCAAGCAACGAGACTAGTCAAGGAGCTAGTATAGAAGCACCCTGATCAGGGAGCTATTGCCATCAGTATGGCAAGTCCGCCCAGGATGCTCTGCGTTGTAGCTGCATATCAACTATATCTTTACACCGGATATAACAGAGTACCCATGAAAACAGGTGCCTCTGCATCTGATCATCTCGTACCAGCTGCGATGAAGTTTTGTGGTTAAGGGTCTTTCATCGTCACGAGGACCATGAATATTTACATGCGATACACAGTCTTACGTGGAGTAAGTTATGGCATGGCGGCCAGACATGCATATGTATCAGCTACATCCCTGCTGGGTCAGAGATCATCTACGAGTTAAATCATAGGCTAGAGTTGTAGACCAATGAACCCTTAAACTCATGAAGCGAATAGCGGTTCGACCACGTCGTCGAAGTCTTGGGAGCACGCAGGGTAGGATCGCATAAGGCCGTAACGCAGAGTGAAGAGGTACACCAATCATTACGTGTGAAAGATGTGGTAGTGATTGATCCTCTTATGCCGGAGGGGACTCCAAGCCCCACTCCTCAAGTCAGGTCAAAGTGAAGCTGCTGTGCATAGGTATAACTAATATTCCAGAACATTTAGGGAATTGTATATATTTCTTAAGAACAAGCGAGAATGGATGGTGTCCTCAATACAACCATCTTGGGTGGCGTCACAGTGAATATTGGCTTGCTCTACGTCGGGGTTGACAGCCCCTTTGGAAGCACTGATGAGTTTGACCTCAGTCACTACCCCGGATTCCCTCACTTCCCGCCAATTAACATCTGCGGACATGTTGACTAAACGATTGGAGGCGGGATGTAGAGCAAAAATGTAGACATGGGATTTATAAGCCTAGATTGGAGTACTTGGAGACAAAAAAGGAAATACCCGAACATTACGATATACGTGGTAGGTAGCCTATACGAATGTAAGTAGATAGTCGGATGAAACCGCCACCAAAGCCACGGACTAGGGCAGTATCGTGAAATCCAGCGGGTTTCAGCGCAGCTGAATTGAATAAATGATAAGGATTAAATCTAAACGCTCATCCTGTTAATAATAATGTTTGACCTCACGAAAGTTTACCCTACAATACTTCTGGTGTGATGCAATTACTGGTTAAATGCTACAATGCTAGGGGACTGTGGCTGTGGTGTCTCACTTTACTGACGCCCACCTACATGCGTCAAAAACTCCTCTCTATCGATGAAGAACCTAGTGGAAAACCTAACGGAACTAATTGCGCGTCATTGTGGAAATTTCCCGTTGTAGGAATGTCTTATAACGAGGCCAATAAGAGTCGCCAGGGAATGCGGCTGAGAACTGACCCTCAACGAACTTGATGAATGCTACCATATTGACATATCAACATCTACATATGATTGGAGACCGAATATTGAACACAATAGTCTACTTCTTTTCGTTCGATAGACGACAGACCATCGATGTCGTGCTAGAAATGCGACGGCAGCTAAACAATAACACGGGACTTTGGATTAGTCAAAGATCTAGGCATAGTATATCATAGGTTTCCAAGACTTGATGGACATAGGTAGACTCCACGCAAAGCAAGTCAGCTGTGGTTGTCTTTACGACCAACATCATCTGTGGGGATTCCCCAGTCGCCAACTACTTTGTACATAATAGTGTTGAGGGGCTGAGGGGCTACAAACCGATTGAGCATCTGATCTGATCCTTTGCTGATCTCGGCAGTATTGCTTAGCACGTTTAGCGCAAGGTAAATCGCAAAATAAAAGGACTAGGCAAGGGAGGAGGATATCAAGACGGCTGGCCGGCTCTTCTGTTTGAGTCGTTATGTAAATATTTGGCTCCAGCTTCTAGCTAACTAAGCAGGCTGTGTTCGTTCCCCTGTCCAATAACATCGCGTACCTTAATCCTTTGTTATGTTGCCATCGATGGAGAGTACCAACAGCTACGAGAGCTGTTGCTTCCCAACCGCAGCAAGCTGTATGTTATAACGCATCTAAATCCCATGTCTACATTTGTGGTCACTACTACGTACTCGGTCCAAAATCAAAATAGAGTTAAGGCTCTCTCCGTGAGCTTTGACCGTCACGTCTGCAAATCAGAGAACGTTCGGTGCATATGCCTATCACCGCCTGAGAGGCTGGAAGATCGGCATCAGATTGGAGATAGTGTCCTCGATAAGCAATTGATAGACCGTCATAGCTGAAGGGATCGTCGACGACGGGTGATTGTTCATCTCGTCTTGTGGTTCGTGAGGGGGAACACCGCAGCTGCGCCGGAGCCGAATCATATTGAACACCGCCAATCTGATGCTATACCAGAAGAAGGAATGCCTCATTCAGATCACCAACAGGGGTTCCGGCACTGAGGGGAACCTTGCGGCTTGGCGCCCCAGAAGAAGCCTTGCAATGGTCGACTCTTTCCCTAAAACAGACTCAAGCTGTCCTACCAAAGCGGCTACCAAAGTCACTCACTGCTGTTATAGCTAGGGAGATATGCATCGTGACAAGCGACACCAACGCTGAGCTATCGACTCCCTGGCTGTTTGTTGAGCGGAGTTTTATCATGTGCTTGCCAATGATATCACGCAATTATAGGAGCTCGAGAGCTTAAAGGTAGGTAGCCTCCCTCTTGATTCCGGGAGACTTAGGTAGTAGTCATCGAGCTCACTTATCTCGTCCTGCTTTTACCAGTGTCAAGTATAAGTAGAGTGTTAGCCTTAAATCATAATTCATAATGAAGTTCTTTAGTGTTTTACTGGCAGCTCCCCTTGCCCTCGCAGCTCCTATCTTGGAAGCAAGAGCAGATGCCATCCCCGGGAAATGGCTCGCAGTGCTCAAGCCTGAGAGCTCACATCAGAGTGCTATAAGCAGAGTTACTGATATCCTTGGAGGTGCAACTCCCAAACACACCTACAAGATCGGTAGCTTCAATGGCTACTCAGTTTCGGCCTCAGATGACTTAATCGGCAAGATCGCTGATTTGTCTGATGTGAGTATAATTCCTCTCCATCTTGAAGTAGCTGTATGATCTGACATTTCTTAGATCGCATATATTGAGCCTGACTACAAAGTCAGCATCAATGCCTTGAGCACGCAAGACAGTGCGCCGTGGGGCCTGGCCAGAATTGCCAGTCGGACGCCTAACACTACCGAATACATATACGACTCCTCAGCCGGAGAGGGAACCTATTCTTACATCATCGACACGGGCATTTTCATTGACCACCCTGAGTTCGAAGGCCGTGCTTCATTTGGCGCGAGCTTCGTCGAAGGTGACGACACCGAGACTGATGGCCACGGTCACGGAACTCACGTTGCCGGCACCACTGGCTCTGCAACCTATGGTGTGGCTAAGAAGACGAACCTGATTGCCGTCAAAGTACTCGATGCTGAAGGATCTGGTGAACTGAGCCAGGTCATCGCTGGTATCCAATGGGCCGTAGACGATGCCACCTCGAAAGGACGTAAGTTGCTCTTACACATATCACCAACCTTGGTTGCCTGTCTCGACTAACTAGATCATACATAGGCATTGGAAAAGCAGTTGCCAACCTGTCGCTAGGAGCCTTCCGCCTCCTCTCCTCTTCGACCAACACAGCGGCAGCAGCCGCAGTCGAGGCCGGTCTGTTCCTCGCCGTCGCGGCCGGCAATGACGGCCTGCCAGCGTTCCTGTCCTCGCCGGCTTCGGAGCCGACCGTCTGCACCGTGGGCGCGGTCGAGTCGGACGACTCGCGGGCCTCCTTCTCCAACTTCGGCTCCCTCGTCGACGTCTTCGCCCCCGGCGTCGACATCATCTCGACGTGGAACAACGGGTCCACCGGCATCATCTCCGGCACGTCCATGGCCACGCCCCATATCACGGGGCTCGGCGCGTACCTGTTGGGCCTCGAGGGCGCACGCGACCCTGCGGCGCTGTGCGAGCGCATCCAGAAGCTCGCGACGCCGGATGTGGTTACCAACTCCTTGTCGACTAACAACATCATTGCCTACAATGGCAATTCGGAATGAGTAATGTCTTAGGTGTTTAATGCACTTTTAACGAAGGTCACGAATTGGAATTTGGTTTTTAAATCGGCCTAAGACATGCCACATATCATAGTAATTCACTGGTACCCCAATAGCATTATGCATTTGATGAAGCGGTTAGATGTCGCAATTGAGTGTTCCTATCCTAAAGTGATTTCAGAAACATACATGGCTTGCCAGATAGTTGACATTCAAGCTTGAGTGTCCGCGGAAGCCTCATCGAACACCATCTATGACTTTTCCGTCTCTGCGGCTGGATTCTGATGTTCGCCCTCGGGGACGAGCATGCCGTGCGTGCCCCTATACGGGGCCACCTCGGCAGGTTTCCACCCGCCCTTCTCCAGCAAACCCTCATCCTGGAGCTTGTAAACTGCGATCTTCAGCGGTCGGCAACACTTGACCATCTCCTTTTCGCTGTCGGAGCCGAAGCCCCAAAGAGACAAGTCGCCGCCGGGGCAAGTGCCTGTTTCAGGGTCAGCGCGGTGCAAATCGCAGGAGATTGCCGGAGATTGCGGTGCGGGGATGCAACTACTCCTACGTAGTATCCGCGCATCTGCGTAGAATTATGTATGCACGTCAAACTTACTTAACGCCATCAACACATCTTGCTCCGCTAGAAACTCGATGTAATCTCCTGCCTGCGCCGGGCATGGGTTCATGAAGTAGCGGCCTTGCTCGTCCAGGCCGGTGACTTGGAAGATGTTGATCACGTCGTGCACATCGCCCTCGTTCAGTCCAAAGGGGAGCACCGCGCGCGTGAGATTCGAGTGGCAGTGGAAGTCGTATCCCTTGTCCGAGAGGACGCTCGAAATGTATCCATCGCAGCGTGTTCCCAGCAAGTCGTGGACGCGGCCGCCGTGCTGCGTGTATGTTAATATTCCGTATATAAGCCGGAGGCCTCAGCTGCTGAAAGTGTTACATCTTCAAAGAGAGAGAGGGTATCATATGCAAGGGTGCACAAATGAGCTAGTGGCCTGAATACAACGCGAGCAGGAGGGCTGTAAAACAGGGACATCCTCATTTCCTAGGGAAAAGGGGATACAAGGTTTTATCATAGAGTTCCCCATACATACCTCGTCAACACCGTACCACGAAAGACTGTCGCCTATGATGGTCACCAGAGGTCGCATGTACGGCAGACAGGACCACAGCTTATCGTACGTAGAGACGTGAGAAGCATGGAGCTGCTTTGTACGACTTGCCCAAAACCTCTCACGGGGATTGTGAGCATTCCAGATGTTCAGATCCCCTTAGATAAATTAGCGTTGGGTGTTAAGTAAAGTTTACCGTGCGCTATACATACCGACCTGAGGGCCTTCCGGGGTGCTAATCCTGATGATCGAGCCGGCCGGTGCCTTCCAAGCTCTGCCCGACCTGATCGGAAGCACGAACTCTTCGACGAGGTCGCGGGGGGCTTGTGCGACGGCGGCGTAAAGGTCCTTGTCTACTGTTAGAGGTGAGCCGGCCGTGGGCAGGTAGGCCGGTTTCGGCTTCGGGATTGGCTTCCGGGCCTTCAGACGGGCCTCCGCCTCCTCTTTACTCAGGGACATTGCGCGACTGGTATTAGTGAGACGAAGACTTTAACTCATATAAGACAATTTATTATGAAGTGAGCCATATAATATTTATATAGTCATGTCCAATTTAGAAAATTTCAACGATAAATGCATATTCAATTGCGTTATATGGTGAAAGGTGAGCTAATCACCACGCAGGAGACTGCGAGGAGTAGGTAGTGGAACTGCGATGAGGGGCCGCTGCATTGCTAGTGTCTCTGCGCGTATCATTCACAGTCATATTTATTTTGGGTAAAAATTTATAATAGAGTGATTTAAGATAGAATCTGCGAATACAGTTACCTCGTGGTATCGTGTATTTTATTGGACTGAAGGAAGTGATTATGAACATTTACATACACTAGACTCTGAGTTTCTTGTTGAGAAGACCAAAGCCTTCTGAATGGGTAGTATCTCTACTTGAATCTGTTCTGATTAGAAGTATGTTTATCTTTCTTGCCACATAACGTATTCATCCGTCTTTTCTGCGCTGCATCCCGCATCTCCTCGGCGAACTTACTCAGCACCAGTGTATCATTGCACATGTGCACGATGGTATTGCAAGTTTCTTATCATTGTGGGGTGTGGGGGGTTGATGGGTGTGTCTATGTAGCATATATTGGATGGTATTGGGGTGAGGCAACGTTCAGATGATATCAAGAGACAGTCGTAAACGGCGTAGTAGTATCTTCGCTGAAAACTTTGGTATTTTACACTATGTACTATACCAATGTAGTAGGTATTTAGCCGAAGTCCAACTGCTCGTCCAACACGATAGTGCAGTTTCATTTGTCCCCTTTTCCAAAAACGCCATGGACCGTCACTTGCATAGATCCCAGCTCCTACCCTCATGACTCGACAGATGCAGACGCGTCAACAGATCCAACGTGTTAGGAGCAATGCCGCGATTCGCCTTGAAGAAGATAGTCTCGTACGGGTGGATGCTGGTGCCGAAGTACTGCCCCTCGTACAGCAAATCCATGGGGTGCTGGGGGCACTCGGCGAAGTACTCCTGGCCCTGGAACGCGGACATCATGGCCTCGACCTCGTACCCGGCGTTCTGGATCGCGCGGGTGGCGCCGACCTCGGCGTGGATCGCCTGGTGGAACTCCTCGTAGCAGCCGCCGAACGCGACGGTGTCGTTCGCGGTGCCGTAGTTGTCCTCTTGGGAGGCCTCGGTCGGCGGGTAGAGCAGCAGCTCCATGCCGACGCTGTCGGTGGCCCAGATCATGGACTGCACGTGCGGGCTCGGGCCGCAGTTGATCGTCATGCCCACCAGCTTGACGTCTTCGGTGACGCGGTCGAGGTAGGCGTCGCTCCAGCACTGGCTGCTCCAGTACGGTAAGAATGGACCGCGCAGGCTTGCGTTCATCGTGATGAAGCGCTTGTACTTCTTCCACAGGTCGCCCTGCTTTAGTACCTCTCCGAAGGCCCCGAGGTCGAAGCACACGTTCGGCCGCCGGATGACTTGGATGTTGTCTTTGTTAGGAATCAAGTCCGCGACGTCGGTCTCGCCATTCAGGATGAAGATAAAGTCCGCTGCTCCATGAAGACCCTGATGTAGGAAGAACTCGAGGTTTTGACGTGCGTTCTCGGACTCCTTGTAGGCATATAGGATCAGAGGACGTGCGGACTTCTGTATGGGTAGGTTAAGGCTGAGGTTTAGAGGATGCGTGAGCTGTAAGGAGGTTAGTTCTGATATGAAACTCTGGGTTTGAGGAATTACCTACTGAGTGATATTCATAGAGAAACAGTTTGATAGACCATATCAAGACCAAGGCCACAATGGCTATTTCAGCATACCTCCTCGATGCTGCTGTTGATATTGCCATAATGATGAATGCTACGTGATATGCAGGACAGGCAGAAAGACAGAAGGACAGAACCAAAGAAAGAAAGCAAGTAAGTAAGAGAGAAGACAACGAAGAGGGCGTTAGGGAGTGAGAAAGGTCCAGCAACCAAGGTCCAACAATCAATTCAAGGTATCCCTCTGAGATGAATCTCAGTCACGTACGACCGATCTGTCTCATTCTGGTGGCGCCCAGAGGCATTTGCAAGAATACTCGAGGGGATACAAAATTTAAACGTTCAACGGCGAAGCTGAGCAGCATGACACACAAAGGTTATATAGGTATCTAGTCCATGGCAGCAACGTGCCTTCAGAATGACATCTGACAAACTCTGTGTGATTAGAACAGACGGCTAACCTTAACGGTATTAAGCTTTCCAGCAGGTTGCTGATTCGAATACAGATGGAATTGACTCACAGGAATGTTGTACGTGGAGGAACCGGGCCCCTGAGCCCCCATCCACACAGGCGTACCTAGGGAGACACAGCCCTTTCTTCCAGATGAATCTGACGTCGATCCACCCCTGACTCTGTGAGACATACATAGAGGCATGCCGCCTGCAAGATCACGTGGCTTCTATGATACTGCAGTAGATAGGCAAAATAGGTAGTGGGCTTGCATGTTGGACCTTTGGCGATGGCGTCAAGGTTTCTGGGCACATACTGAGCCACAACAAGACGCGTGTTCGCAGCAATATGCCACGACGGCAGAGGTACATACGTACTATAGGGACGCTTGTAAGTGGCACGTCAAGTTCCAAGTTGGATAGTGTCATCCGCAAGAGGCACATGACTATAATACTTTTTTTACCCGGCACTTACTTGCAGTATAGCCTTTTTGAAACTCACAGATTATAGTACACAGACAAGCAGCTTTGCGAGATTGAGCACTAGCTCAACGTACCTAACGATTAGTATGCTCGTGAGACTGCTGGAATAGGAAAGCGAGAAAATGCGTCAGTGTGTTGAAGTTGGAGTGAAGTTGGAGATCCCTGTAAGACGATTGGGCTAAGATAAGAGACTAAAGCGACCAGGGTATTTTACAGTACCGTCAGGGGTGCATGTGGCAGCTAGGTACCTAATGCTGTACCATACCGTAACTTTTTAGTAACTTGACTTGGCCATCTCAGCATCTCTAATCTCGAATCTGTACAAACACCCACCGTCATGCTCCAACTACAACTACAACTACAACTACAACTTCAACTTTCTACCTAGGTAACCTAGGTAACCTAGGTGTCAATTTCGCCAAACATCTAAATGCATTGAACTATCCGTTTCAAGACGAGCATTGGAGATGGATAAGCTTCCTCCCGAGATCCTGCTCGCCATTCTCAACTACACTGTCATCTCTCTCTATGGCAACAAGAACCGGCTTTTGGAGTTGCGTACCACCTGCAAGCTGTTCGACGACATCCTGAAGCCATATGCCCTCCGCACGCTCCAACTAGAGTACACCCGGCTAGACAAGGTCCATTGTGGCCTCAAGCCACCGGACGAGAATGCCCTTCGCCGAATAGGCCATCTGTGTCGAGCTTTGTATCTAGATATGATGGTAGTGAGAGATGATCGTATGTTGCAAAGCTCCTTTTAGTGACGGGTGGCCCCTCGGTGGCAAGGACTAATACTTATACACTTATACCCTTCTCACAGGCGAAGTCAGTTTTCTAAGTCAGCTCTTCGAGCCCCTGCCCGCGATGGCTCCGTTCGTGTCGCGACTTCGCGACCGTTATCGCATGAACGAAGAATCCTTCAGCGAGCTCGAATACCGTGAGAAGCTGGAGACTATGCTTGAACATGTACCGAACGCTTCCGCCGTGCGAATAAATTTACCCTTTCACATAGTATTTGTCTATCCGGGTTACTGCCGCGCCGCCACGATGATACTGGGAAATACTTTTAAGGCGCTGGCGAGCCGGCCCGAGGAATCACAGCCCCTGAAAACGCTCGTGATAGAGAATCTGACCGACACTACGGTTAGAAACCTGTGGTACAACCCTCTGGACGTGCAGAATATCATCAACGTATTCCGTGATCTGAAGCACATGGTCCTATCGGTGCGGCGACAGGAGAAAAACCTACCCCACACTATGGACTTTCACCATCGCCTATGGGAGATGATACATACGGCTGGGGAGTTGGAGAGCCTCTGTCTGATTGGCCTCGACATGGACGAGAAGCGCCTCAAGGATGTCAAGACCTCATCGGAAAGAGACTGCACGCTCCAGGACTGGCAATTCCGATCAATACCTACGATCCACAAGCCGCCGAAATCGTCTCTGCCACACCTGACATATTTGGAACTACGGCACGTAGAGGTCATGGGTTCCGGCCTAGTGCGGATGTTGAAATGCTTCTGCAGTTCCCTGCGAGAGCTCTACCTGGACGGGGTCTACCTCAAGACCGTCCACAGCCCCTCGGGCGGCCTGGAAATAACCAACACGCTATGGGTCGGCCTCCCGAACGTGCGCCCGGACCTCCAGCACAGGTGGATAGCGACGTGTCTGCGGCAGATGGGGGCGCAGCTGCGCGTCTGCCGCGCCACCAACCTCGGCTACGACCAGTACGTCATCGGCGAGGAGCTCCTGCACACGCCGGCGCACGACCTGGCGGACCCGTGCGGCCTCGGGCGCACCTTGGAGCAGCGCTTCGTCGAGGTCGCCACCGGCATCAAGCAGCCGGACGCCCCGGACGGCACGCCCGTGGCGTACTGGCCCGACGACCCGTCGCACGCGTGGGCGTACGCGGACCGGGAGCGGCCATCCCCCGCCGCCGCATCGCAGGACTGGGACGCGCGAACGTACCTGGCCGCGGAGGCCAACCCGACGTCGCTGTGGAAGCGCACGATCGACGGGCAGTTCCCGAACTGCAACCCGTTCACGCTCGACGCGCTGCACGACATCGCCGACAACACGTACGCCGGCTTCCGCGCCAAGAACCTGCTTCGGGAGCAGGCCGGCGGCGAGGACGTCGATCCCTTCTACGCCCTGTACTACGGCTGGCACCTGTCCCCCGCCGATGCCGAATGACTTGTGAATGTGCGCGGATACTGGAATGGGTGAGTGTTAACCATCCATTCGTGACGCTGGATGGGATGGGTGGACACACGAGAAGAACCCGTGTGCGCGCGTGGGTGGTGGCGTGCTGAGCTAGAGCTTATTACTTGCATATGCATGTGTAGCGCTATGATGAGGATACCTATCAGCTCTCTTGATGCTCGCCATGATGGGGATTTGTGGCTGCGGGTGGTAAGCCAGTAGTATGTATCTTGTAATACCCCCTTCCGTATATTAATGAGCCCGTAGATAATGCATAGAAGCCAAGCCGCGCTATTATTCGGTTTACTTGATAAGTAAAGCAGAGTTTCAAGACACCTTTATTTTTTGATAGAGAAGTAAATGTAAACGAAAACGTGTTCCAGGTCCGGTAGGTGTTTATGTAGGGGGGTATCCATATTTATGTATGTGAATACACACATACATACATACTTGGGCTGCTACCTATGTATATGCAGACGAGATAAGTTCGGTTCCGAATAACGCCATTGGTAGATAATCTATCCGTGCTGGCATCCGTGTTGGTAGCCCATCCATTTGCAAGTCTCAACCAAGACCGGTCTCGAACCGCCCCTCTTATCCCATCCCGCGTGACTCACACGGGCTGAGTTGATCGCTACTGATATTGGTGGAGTTCTACCACATGATCCGGGCAATTCAACTCCACCGCAAGAACGTACATATGTATATAACCACCTATTCCGTATGGCTAGGGATATAATCAGGGGGAAAATAGGTCTTTTCATTTTTCTTAAGCCCATCCATCGTTTGTCTCTATCTGCCAGATCGCATCACAGCTAGCTAGCTATCTACAGAAAAAAAAAAAAAAGAAGCCCAAGCCCATCGACTCAAATTGTTTTTTCGTCCTTCCTTCCAATGTAGTAGCGTAGCCCTACTACTAACCACATTGAAACCTGGAAAGCTGGAAGAGCAATCCGAGGCCAAAAGGGGCTTGCTTGCAAGTTACAAGATGAAGAAGAAACCGGCTGGATATCCACGCAAAACAAATCCTTCTGTCTTCTACTAATCATTGGTGGTCCCAACAACGACAACAGTAACAAAAAGGGGGTGGTCAGGTGAAGTGTGTTTTCTTGCCAAACAAGAACCACGACGAAACAGGACAACTCATGTACGAGGAATACGCTTGTGTATAGTAACCAGGGGGGAGGGAATAGGTGTCGATGGATGGAGAAAAAGAACCTAGGATGTGTTGGGGGTATTTCACATTGACACAACCGAGCAAGCTGTCTAGTACTCGGCCTCAGTCTCGTCCGCCTCCAGGCTGTCAGCCGCAACCTCCTCGTAGTCCTTCTCAAGGGCAGCAAGATCCTCGCGGGCCTCGGAGAACTCGCCTTCCTCCATACCCTCACCAACGTACCAGTGGACAAAGGCACGCTTGCTGTACATGAGGTCGAACTTGTAGTCCAGACGGGACCAGGCCTCGGCGATCGCAGTCGTGTTGGACAACATGGAGACAGATCGGTCGACAGACGCAAGACCGCCGTCGGACGGGGACGCGGTAGGCACGGCCATCGGCTTCTGGTAGTTGATGCCTAGCTTGAAACCAGTCGGGCACCACTCAACCAGGTTGAAGGAGGCCTTGGCCTTGAGGGCGGCAATGGCGGAATTGCAGTCGCGGGGAACGACGTCACCACGGTACAGGAGAGCGACAGCCATGTACTTGCCATTCCGAGGATCGCAGACCACCATCTGGTTGTTGGGCTCAAAGCCTGTGAATTGCGTTAGTGAATTCCTGTTCGTCTGACAAGGAAAAGCTTTGAGGTAACATACACTGGAAGGTCAGGTCGTGAACCTTGAAGCTCTCATGAGCACTCTTGGCGGCTGACACAACAGGTGCATAGCTGATCAGAGGGTAGTGAATACGCGGGTACGGGACTAAGTTAGTCTGGAACTCGTTCAGATCCACGTTCAGAGCACCATCGAACCGTAAGGAAGAGGTGATAGAGCTGACAACCTGAGCAATCAGGCGGTTTAGGTGCTCGTAGCTAGGACGAGGAATGTCAAGGTTACGTCTGCAGATGTCGTAAACGGCCTCGTTGTCGACCAGGAAGGTACAGTCCGAGTTCTCAATAGTGCTGTGGGTAGACAGAACCGCATTGTAGGGCTCGACGACGGCAGTAGACACCCGGGGTGCTGGGTAGACCGCGAACTCGAGCTTGCACTTCTTGCCGTACTCAGTGGAAAGACGCTCGAGGAGGAGAGCACCGAAACCAGAACCAGTACCACCGCCAAACGAGTGGAAGATCAGGAAACCTTGAAGCGAGTTGCAGTTGTCTGGCAAAGATGTCAGCTAAGTCCGGCAAGGTATTTCGCAGTCTGTTCAGACACAAAGCGCGTACCTGCAACACGTCGGATTCGGTCCAGGCAGCTGTCGACCATCTCCTTGCCAATGGTGTAGTGACCACGGGCATAGTTGTTGGCGGCATCCTCCTTTCCGCTGATCAGAAGCTCGGGGTGGAAGAGCTGGCGGTAACCGCCAGTGCGGATCTCGTCAATGGGCGAAGGGTCTAAGTCCACGAAGATGGACCGGGGCACATGTTTGCCACTGCTCGTCTCGGTGAAGAAGGTCTCGAAAGAACCGCCGTCAAGGACGTCCTTCGCATTGGGGTCTGGGCGACCATCGGCTCCGAGACCGTGCTCGAGGAGGTACCTGGGGCGCGGTGGTCAGTATGGCATCTTCACAACAAAGCGGTGAGCGAGGCAACCTACAGCTCCCAGGCGCTGTTACCGAGCTGGGTGCCAGCCTGGCCCAGGTGAAGGTGGAGGATCTGATCGAAACCAATGGTAAGCTAGAGACTCAAAATATTGTGTTGTGGTATGGATATCTAGAAAGAGCTGGTACCCAGCTAGCGTCATGTGAAGCTTCACTGCACTACGCAAGCCATTGGAAGGGCAATTGAATAGACACGGTAGCTAGCGTGGTAACAGCATTGCGTGACGGTATTCCGTGACGTATATACAAAGCAGACAAGCACCCGACATACCTCGCCCTTCATGATGGAACCGTAGTATCAAATCTGTGGATTTGCAATACGGCGATACTGAGATTGTAGTCCGGTCTGGAGGAGATGAGACAAGTCGGCGGTAGGCGGTAGGCGCACAGCGCTGGTGGTTGAACGGAAGAGAAGTAATAAAAAAGGAGGTGTGGGTGTTGCTTTTGTGTGGAGAGGGAAGAGATGCCCGCGCAGCTACCGTCAATTGAGGTTATAGCTTTTAGGTACATGAACGAGGTACATCGGCGTGGGGCAGGGTTGACAGATCAGGTTTAGCACGTCCGCCGCTTTTGCTGACGCGACCGCCGTTGATGCTGGAGCTTATTCCGTACCTAGGTATGTACAATCCACAGGGATTATAAACGTTATTTCTTAAGTTGCCCCCACATAACTCCATATATGTTGCTGCTATTGGCTGCATCCTTTGACCATGTATTATACCATATAATTTATATAAGGATATATATATCTAAAATATAGTGGTTATAACCTTTAAGTATTAAGAAACGAGTGGCTTTAAATAAAAAACTATTTTAAAAATAACTGTCAATTAAATAATTAATACTTAAAGAGTTGCAGGCGCTATAAAAGGCTATTTAGGAAGCGTGGTTTATTATATTGCCAGATTTTAGGGGGTATATAGCTATAAGCAGCGCTATAAAGCTTAGGAGGTAAATAGCGATAAAATGGATTATCCAATATATAAAATCACATATAAATTATAGAGTACGGTACATAATTAAGTGATGCAGCCAATAGTAGTAAGGTGTATGGAGAAATAGAAAAATAACGTTTATAATCCCTGTGGATTATACGTACGTACCTAGCACCTACCTAAGGTAACCCGGTATTGACAACATAACTAAGCAACTATGAACTTTACATACGGTTTACATGTATGTCACGTGATCCCTGCACACCATGTATTCCTATCGTACCCACTGTTAGTACTAGCCTAGACCTTAACAACAACAACAACACAATACATCAATGGATCACATATCCTGACAATGTATGTAGATATAAATTCTACCTACCTAGGTAACAAACTGCCCAGGTAAAGTAAAACTACTACCTATGGTAATATGCGAGGAATCAAATGGTACCCCCGGATTTCCACCCTCTCCCCACACTATCCTGCTATAATCGCCTTCGCTCCAGTAACCAGAGCCGCCTCTCAACCATATCTCCTGGCGCTCATCGCAGGACGCCAAAGACTCATCGCAAGCATCATCGTCATCCTCGAGCGAGTGGCTGGACATTTCCGGAGTCGTCTCGAACATGCGCAACAGATCGTAACGTCGAATCCGGTCCAGGTCCCACATCACGTAGCCTTGTTCCTTGAGGCCCGCAGAATCAAGACCTGGCTGCCTGGAAGAAGAATGTGTAAACGAGTCCTCTTCATGGTTGACAAGCCACACCCACGTAGTGCGCGGGCCTGCATTTACATCGTGGTTGTAGAGAGCGTGTCTTGGGGTCTTTGCTTCCATCTTGTGCTCCCTGTACTCTGCGAGAGATCCGAAGTTGTTTCTGCCCCACAGCGCGTCCATGAGCGAAGACTGAATGTACAGTTTCCTACTGCTGTCGGAAATGATTGTCTTCCACAGAAGGTCCCGCTTCCTTTCGTAGTTCTCTTCGTTCGCTATCCGATCGACGAATTCAAGACCTTGGCTTAGCTGTTTTGCCTGTTAGTTATGTGGCTGGAAGCAATGAGAAGCATGACTTACCCAGTCTTGCACACAATCATTATCCGAGCCAAGACTGAGATAGTCGACACCGAGTTTCCAAAAACCGACATCATGCATCATGAACTCGAGAGATGCTATAATCGTCAACGAGAATTCCAATAGGAATGGCCCCTCAATATATATATATATATGCACGTTGGGATTACATACCTTGACGGAACTTCTTCTCCAGAAAGTCGTGTACGCAAACAAGCTGCTCTATCTCCCAGGGGGCTAGCTCTGAGAAGAAGTGGTGGCCGTGCTTTTCGTCAATGCCGGGGAAGAGGGTGATAAACAGCTCCATCAGATAAAAAGCACGGCGAAACATGAAGTGCTCAGTCGGCGAAAGAGACAGGCTACCCAAGGCACTGGCGGACACACCTGGGTTCGTTCCGAGAAGACTCCACGCATCAGCGGCGAAGTCGTTCGCCCAGCGGGTGACCATATTGTGCATAAGCCCCATCTTGATAACACGGTCGGCCGGTAAGCTGCGCAGCTGGCTCGCTAGCTGAGACGGCTCGTTGAAAAGAGGGTCGAGGACTCTCTTGGCTGAGGCCAAAGCAGCCGTTTCCCAGGCATCAGTGACCGGTCCGGGCTGGCGCGATACTTCATATGCTTCCGCTACGGCCATCGAATAAGGCAGTAGATCGGGGGTGACTTGGCGCTGAACAATGGTACGCAGTATGCGGGACTTGGACTCGAGGAATGATGAGTGGACATGGCGGCAGGAGAGAAGAACTGGCATGAGGTCCTGGAGATTGTCAAGGTCCCCAAGAATGATAGCGATAACTTCGCACGGGAGACTCGTAAGTTGAGGCATTGCTGGCTTTACTCGTCGGCTTGTTTGACTCTAATCGTTGTTGTGTAGGTTTTTATAAGATGGTCAACACTTGTAGACCAAGTGTCGGTAGGTAGTCTAGTCACTGCTGCCCGTTCTGCTGCCCGTGTGACTCAGCCAGTGAATGCTCGAGCCTATTCATTGAATGGAAATGATCAGATTGTGTGGAGTATGTTTTCCAGCTGCGCACCTATTGCCTCTCTTTCTTTTCAATCATAGTCATGACTGCCATGTTTGCCCGACAGTATAAGGTAATACCACCAATGAAGGGCCATAGGTCCCGGGACATTCGAGGCTTTCCATTATTGTTGCAATATCACAAGCATTCACTTGGTGCACCATGTGACATTCATGCGATTATTCTTTATTTGCTGAATTTATAATACTGATAGATTCCACGTGATATTCAAGTGATATTTTGAGTATCATCAACATATCTTTATACTTTATTTTCACTTCTTCCCCCATCATGGGTTAAGGTGTCTACACAGGTAGGCTTAAAGCGGCGTGCCTAAAGTTCACATCAAGTACCCCTCTGGTTGTACATAAAACCTAGCTATTTATTAGCATTGAGGGGGGAGGTCGTGACTTTTCCAGGGGTTGTTCAATTGATGGATTTGGTGTAGTGGAGGCTGCCGGGGTTGGTGCTCTCACTTGCAATGGAGGGGCAGATTGACGAACGTCGAAGTGTTAGCAAACAGGTACCTCTTCAGCTCTGATATCCATACCGACGCCTGCGAAACTGCTTCGACAATATATACAGAGCTAGACTTGAATACTTATGTCTTAACAGGCTGCCGGTAACTACGCCTGCGGCTAATGCAAACGAGCCTCTCACCGCCTACGAACCGGCCGACACGACCGGGGTCTTGCCTCTTCCGACCCTGCAGGTAACCCAGTTCGAGCATTGAAGCAAGCCACAGCTAATGAAACAGGTTCTGACAGATGGGATGCGTTTCCATTGGATGGGTACCTGTGGCCAGATAAAAGCACCAGTGCAACAATGCATTCCTCATGCGCCCACAGGTGAGGAGGCGACCTCGAGAATGAACCATAGCAAGTACCTATATACATACTTTCTGTATGTCTGTATATTCTGGGTATCAAGACGATCCAGTTGGAAAGCATCAAACTGCTTATTTACATTAATAAACGCCCTCATCGTCTTGCTACTATGTGGCCTTCTTCCTCCATTCCGCCGCCCGCTTCGCTCCTCTACCCTTCGGCTTTCCCTTGGCTATGACCTTCTTCCCCTTCGTCTTGAACTTCAAGTCTCTCGGCTTGCCGTCAGTCGCGCTTGCTCTGCGACCCTCGAAGACGATCTGTTCCGGAGTCTTCATACCTCCGTTCAACACACCCTCTTTCCTTTCTCTGGGCCGTCGGCCCTCGCCCTTGAGTTCACGGCGTTGCCTCGCTGCACCACCTCGTCCTAGTAGCCTCGAAGCCCTGCCGACTTGAGACTGCTGTTCGGGAGTGACTTTCGGCTTGTGTTTTGTGCTCTTCGACTTGCTGTCACTAGCGCCTGCGATTTCCAGCCTTGCCTTCGTGGCACGCTCCATGGCAAGAGCGGTCTTCCGCGGATCCTTGGCGCGAGATACACGCAGCGCACGCGGCAACATGGGAGGGAATTTCTTGCCGTCTAGTAAAAGTGCCGATTCGACATCATTGGCATCGTAGAACTGAACATAGGCGAAGCCTTTGCTTACACGTGTCTTCGGGTCTCGAGGTACTCGCACACTCTCTACCTTGCCAGCGTGCTGGCCAAAAGTCCGCCATAATCCCTCTTCAACGTCCGCGGGAACCTTTGTGCGCTTCTTGGTCGTAGTCTCTCCCCCTGAATTGGTGTTTAGGACCGTCTCGTCGTCGACAAACTCTAGATTGCCTACAAAGACACATCGTCGGTTGTTGACAGGGGAAGGATGTGCCACACTATCCGCGCGCATGTGTCGATCGAGGATCACGGTGCCGTTCAATGCCTTGAGAGCTGTTCTTGCACCCACCTGGGTGGAGTAGACAACGTAGGCGTTGGTGGATTTTGTAGTCGCAGACATAACCGCCTTGGTGATGTATGCAGCGCGCTTCGGCATCGCCCCTGTAGAATATGCCGTGGAACGGAAACGTATCGACTCAACCTTGTGCGGACCAGTAGCAGAGTCCAAGGCTGATAGAGGCGATGATAGGTGAGATGTTAAGAGCTTCTTAGCCTTGGTCGAGGATATCGCCTCGATTGAGATGTTGCCAAGGAACAAGGTGCGGTTCGCCTTGTCGATTTCGACATCCACATGCTCCTGATTTTTGAGAAGCGACTCATGCACTAAGGGGGCCTCGTCTTCTTCGGAGTTCTCCGCCTCTTCCGTCGTTCCGCCGTTGACTGCATGGCCAGTTTCGGCTTTGCGACGCTTCTCAGATGGCTCATTCTCAGTCTCGTCTTCGACTAGTTTGCGCATGTACTTGTCTTCTAGGTCATCATATTCGTCTTTGCGCTTCCTCTTGCGCTCCTTCTTCTGTGCGACTGGCTGAACGTATGCAGGTTCGGAAAACACATCCTCGTCTTCTGACAATTGAACTCCGTCTTCAATATCTTCTTCTATCTCACTCCAAGATTCATCATCCTCAACTTCTTCGCTTGCCTCGGTAGCATCTTCGGATCCTGATGGCTCATTGTCGCTTGATGCAGCTTCTTGCGCTTGCTGCAGAGGTTTCCTCTCTTTTGGTGGAAGCAGATCAGAATATCGGCTTCTCGAAGGAAGTTGCGCAGGACCAGCCTTGTGGAAAGTTAGGACCTAGGTAGGTAGGTAGATATGCCGGCATCAAGCAGCCAGGGAGAAAACTTACACTGCTTGCGAATAGAGCGTCTAAGGTGGGGTCAATGGCCTTTGCTGAAGCTGATATACCGAGTTTTCTGGCTCTCAGTTAGTGATAAGCATTCTGATCGGGGTATTGCAATGATTTTCCATACGATTTCGCCATGCTGAAATATTATTGAGGAAGATATGCCGTCAATGGTAGAATGATGAAGCTTGCAGACTTCAGCCAGAGCTCCACCTAGTTCCTATGTATAAAAATAAAATAAAATAAAATAGAACAAAAAAAAGTTCAGGATGGCACATTGAATCCCTTATCTTATCGCGTTGGTGTCGGATTAAATCAGACAGCTGCCGACCGACCGACTATTCCGCAGACGCAGAGACACTAGCTTATCGATAAGGACTATTGTGGTTTCTAGCCGTCAAATGCCGTAACGTAGTGATTGGGGTCAGTTTTGGGGGTTGCGTAGCGTAGAATAGCGTAATAGGTAGCGCCTTGGAGCAAGACCATGGAACTGACTTGCTTGCGCGCAAAGCGAAACCACCCCCATCTTTTGATCACCTTCTCTTCAAATGTTCCTCTCGTCAACAGACACCAGATCACTCGACCGACATTCGTTCTGCAATACATGACGTATTCCTTGGGTCGCCCTGGTTGCAGCGTCCACCCTCGTCTTCTTCTTGAGCAAAAACACCGTCCTGTTTACCTTCATCCGACCATCTGAGCATCTGAGCTGGCAAAACTCCTCCGACAGGTTTCTTGACACCATCAACACCACCAACACCACCACTCCCACCACCACCACCTACGCTCCTACCTTTCCTCTTTGCCCAACATACTTCCAGGCTTCGACCCTAGGTAGCAACCTGACATATTCTAACAACAAACAAACCTTGTCGCAATAAGATGGCAACTGGCGACACGGCGCCCCCGCCGCTTGCAATTCCACCCCCGCCCATTGAACCGCTCTCTGACGACGATGGCTCAAGCCCGCTGAGCGACGTTGAAGACAAAGACGGAGATCCCGATGGCCTACACGGTCTCGATAACCTCGCTCCTGCCCATCGCGATGAAGAGGCGAGCTCTGCCGACGAGCTGTCCGACGCGAACGACACAGAAGCCGAGACCGAACGCCTCTACGACACGCCCCGTAACCCTACACGCCACAAAGATGTTATACTGCGTCCTTCTGCCGATGAGCAAGTCCATGAACGAACTCCAAGTAAACTGCGACAGCAGACTACTACAGCTACTACTACAATAAAAGGTGCTGAAGACGACGACGACGAGCCCCTCTCCGAGGAAGCTGCCTCAATAGCCTCCAGCCCGCCTGCGCAAGTCACAGAAGCCTCCAAGGACTCCAAGGAGCTCCAATCACCAACTTTGGATCTTCTAGCTGAGGCCGCAAACCAAGAAGCTGAGAGTAGAAAGCGAAAACGGTCTTCAATGCCTGTTGAAAACTCTGAGCCCCCGCAACCACTACGAAAGCGCACCAGCTCAGTTCCCACGCCCAGTCGACAAGACGCAGACGGCGATACCGCTATGGCAGATGAAGAAGAGCCCTCGACGAATACCAACAGCGGCGAACATTCTGCCGACGAGGGTGTCAACGTCGCTGTCGCCGAAGAGGTTGGCGATGAGCCTGCCCGAGAAGCTCAATCAGACCACGAGACCCAGCCCAAGAAGCAGACGCGCAGTGGTTCGAAGAAGCTGAAGGGGTCAGAACAGTCAACCGAAGGTGACAGGCCTCCGGAAGGCGGCGTAGACAAGACCGCGCCCGAAGAAGCTACTCATGCTGGCGACGACGAACATGCAGAGGCCGACGTAGACGGTGAGGCAGAAGCAGCGCATAAGAATGAAGAAGAACGTACGGCACAGACCACAGAGCTCAACCCCCAAACCAGAGCTAACCAAATCATGACAGTCGAACGAAAGAAGGCCGCCTTTGAGCAGTTATCGGGAATTGAGAAACGGTTTACGACTTTTAGAGATAGGTTAGCTTGGTCCGCCCTTATTGTATTGTATCACTGAACTTGTTGGACTAAAATGGCTTTAGACTTTACGAGGAACGCCTCGAACAACTGAACCAAGAGGAAGCGATGTTACGAGCCGACACCCCAACACATCCCGAGTACCTTGCCATGATGCAGTGCGTGGACGCGCGAAAAGAAGACAGATTACGCGTCGCAGATCGAGAACTCGAACTGAAAATGGAATCCCTGGGAAGATGGGCCGTTGCTAGGAGAGCGCAGATCCACTCCCAGTTTTTCCAATCAGTACGAGAATCGAGAGAAAGGATCCTGGCAGAGCTCGGCCAGTCTTGGTACGACATTCAGCATGAGCGTCGGAAGCAGGCGAATAGTGTCCCCGAATTCGGCCTTCAGTTCCCTGACAGCCAGACACAGCGCGTTAGGAACGCGTTATCCTACAACAAGGAGGTATCTATCCTGTCGGGTATAGCTAAATACGAAGGGATGCCCGCCGCTCCAGAGATGAAAGGGGCATCCATACAAGAACTAGATGAGGACTTTGAAGCTATGAATGTAAGTCACCATCGGGTAAATCCCCAGCCGTACGTCATTGCTAACTGCCTACTGTCAGCGGAGTCGACAGCCCCCAACGCGACACCAAGTACATCGGCCTAATTATGTCGATTATGGTGGCTTGCCGTTCGGTCAAGCTCTTGGTCCTGCGGGAGAGCAATTCCTAGAACAAACACCGTGGGCAAACCCTAATCACCCATCAAACGCCCACCTCCTCCACCAACGACAACAGTCAGCCCAACATGAACCACAGGTTGCTCACGCTCTTCCCAGCGCATCATCCGGATCGGGGCGACAATCGCATCAACCGCACTCCGTATCAAAGGGCTCGACCTCCCAGCCTACTAATGGCAATACGAAAGCTCCGAAGAGCGCGCCACAGAGGCAACCCTCCACTTCACCCGAAGTAACCAGAGCCGCCGCCAGCCTGCTAGAGCAGACGAAAGCGCGTGGTATGAAGGCGCTGTCGGGAGCGGAAACAGCAGTAAAACAGGAGAGCAGGCAGGCCGTGGGCAGCTTATGATGAGTACTCTGATTACGAATAATATTTTACACACGTCGGGCTGCTGCTGCACGACTTGGCGTACCGACGAGGAAGGGGTTATGGGTTGTCCATCTGCCTGCCAGCTTGCAGCGAGCGAGCGAACTGGTGTGGCTCGGTTGAATAAGAAGACGAAGAGGGAATAGGAAATAATGATGTTATACCCCCCCTGTGCATATTGTTTTGCATTTGGCGTCACGGGGAGAAAACACGATCGATAGAAGAGACTCGTGTCAGTGATTGGGGGCAAATAGAGGACGAACGAGGCGAGTTGCGTTGCGTTGTGCGGTATGTTTGTCGAGCTGATACATAACCCGCCCTGCCTCAGCCTCAGCCTCGGCCTCGGCGAACACTTCACAATAGGTACATACTGCTGAGGATGAAGGGGAAAAGTGGCAAGGGGGAAGGAAGGGGAGGAGAGAAAGTTCTATGATACATGTCTGTTGGACTCCGTGTACGTGTAGATATACATAAGGTAATACATTGCCGCGGCGTTTGGGGGACTTCACTGTCCGTCTGTCTGTCTGTCTGTCTGTCGGCGGGCCTCCCTCCCAAAGTGGGCGGGCTCATGATACCACCACTAGTTTATATTCTTTTGATAAGTAGTGGAATACGAAGCCTATTCCATGAACAACCTTTTTTCATTCATCCATTCGTGTGTATGTATACATAGAGCTTCCGGCGGCATGTGTGTATATACAGATAGCCAGCCAGTCGCAAATGTCTCTCGCTGCTGCTGCTGCTGCTGCTCGTGCTGCTGCACTTCCTTGTTGGTGGTTGGTGGTGGTTATTGGTGCCAGCGGGAGGGGCGGAGGGGCGGAGTGAGGCTATATGGATATATGTGCTATTTCTTCGCGGCCTGAGCCGGCGCCGGCGCATCGGGGACCTTGACATCGTCGAACTCGTCCTGGCCGATGACGCTGATCGTATACGCATCTGTTTAATCATTCAAATCCGCATGAGCAATTGATCGTCCGTCTCTATTCTATGGTGGATGGAACCACTACTTACACACGCCGAGGGCGAAGGCGGCGATGAAGGAGCCTACGACGGCGTTCTTGAAGATGTAGGGACGCCGGGCGCGGATCAGGGCCGGCGATTGGCGAAATTGCTTGTCGTAATACGAAGACCTTCCGAAGCTGGAGGGTGGGAGAGAGAGATATGGCTGTTAGTTATATGTAGGGCTGACTAGCATATATCATATATATATATTTATATATACGCTCATATGCGTTTAGGAATGAGAGGAAACCGTAGAGACTTGACATACCCAGACATCTTGATAGTTCCTTGCCCGGATGGGCTTGTTGCTGGGAGTATGCGACAGGCTGTTTGAGGTTTGGTTGAAGTTTGGATTGTTTCTTCAGCCCGGTACACCAGCTTGGCGATGGAAATCTGATGATGTCGAGCCGCTAATCCATACTACAGTACTTCGGTACATACATGTATTCCGTGCCTGCTGAATGGTGTAACTGCCCGGTGGTCCGTGGACATCAGTCTCCACCTCATCCTCTGGCATGTGTGTAGGTATTTCGTATATGATTATATAATCCGTAATCCGTAATCCGTATCGATACCGGCGTTTCGTCGGATAAAGATGTCACAGGTTGGCCCCGGTCCCCTGCAAGTCCTTGCCTGATGAAGACGGGTCCCAGAGGTAAGCTTTGTTTCTCTTCCCAGCTTTGACATCAATTGGAGAACAGGGCAATCTGCAGCTTCACCCAAACCCGCCGTACACTTCACATATACCATAGTAGTTCATGGGTTTCCTCCCCCTTCCCGACTCTGGCTACACACAATCTTGACCACCGCACATTAATATTGCATTAGCAACGGTGCAGTTTGTTTTTCCCCTTTGGGTTTGGCACGCGACACCTTACACCCGTTGCTGGACCACCATGCAGAGTCCCAAACCGTCGATACATTGACATCACCAACCTACTTCCCAGGAGGCACGCGCACGCGCTCGCGCATACAACACCCAACCTTGGGAATACCTCGACAGTTTGGTGACTCACAGCACTCATTTAATGACTGCCTTGAATTCTAGCGATACGACACGCTCCTCACAACGTTGCCAACTATAGTTCCCCTCTGCCTCTGGTCTCAGGTTTGGCCTGATTCCACGTGCATCAACCTATAATGGCGACCCCCCAGCTCTCTGTCACCGACCAGATTCGCCAGCTCGAAGGCGCGCGCAAGCTCGTCTTGAGTGATGTCACTTACTACCCCCAGGTCATCCAGGCGACCCTCCCAATTATTGGCCCTTCATCTCAGGTTGAGTTCCGGCGATGGGGTGCTGACTTTCTTGCTGAAGCCTTTGCGACACCAGCTGTTGCACCCAGCCAGAAGGAGACCTTGGCTCTCTTAGTGTTGGAAACCCTCAAGCTGCTGGTAGAGGACCCTAGTCAGGATGTCATGGTCTTGAGGAGCGTTATTCAGGCTGCGGCTAGCATATATCCCCTAGCCGTAAGATGGATGTAGGTTTTTTTTGCCCCTTGTTCGGCATCATCGTAGACCCTTTGTAGACCGCGCCGCCATGTCTATTGTCCATGTCATGCCTATGCGTGCCGGGGCCTTTGCATCTACTACTAGTTATCTTATCCTATCCTCCGCCTGTTTCCTAGATGATGATGAAGATGATGTATACAGCCGGATCGCTGACTCTCGATATTCCACTAGAATAAACAACTCATACGACACAGCTACATGGGAGCGAATGACTACGATCAAGGCACGAATATTGCGAATATGGGACACTGCACCTCTGAATGTCCGGATCTGCTGTATCAAGTTTGCGCAACGGGTCGTGTTGGCCCAGACGCAAAGTGTCAACCCTGAACCCCGAGTAGGCATTCTCCTGTTCAGCATATTCCTATACTTGTGCTAATCATGATTGCAGCGAGGCGACCCCCTTGACATCTCGCTTGCCATGATCCCTCCGAACCACCCCGTACTCGACGGTGCTGCTCTAGAGGCGGAAGCCTCCGGACTTTTAGACCGAATGCTCGGCGCATTACAGGAAAACAGCAGGTAAGAAAAAAGTTGCTGTATCCCGGGAAACATGCAAGGCTAACAACCATGTTTTCGTCGCCAGTGATGTATTGATTGTCGATGCCACACTAAATACATTGTCCATTCTTGTCCGAATGAGACCGGCCACGTCAAATAGGATCCTCAACACGATCTTCAACTTCAACCCCCTCAAGCTTGCGAACTCGCCCTTAACGCCGAAGAACAAAGTTATACTCAGGTCAATAGAGAAAACCACTCGCATGTTGCTTATGCACTTGTCCAGACGGTACGTCCTAGCAACCAGCTTCCTTAAGCTCTACCGCTAAGTTTACTATAGGGATCCGCATAATCCACAAGTTGGCCGTATACAACAATACCTAGAACGGTTGATGCGCTCACGAGCAGAAATCTATGACGAATCTAGTCGAAAACGAGCAATGGCTGAGCAGGCAGATGGGTCAAATGCCAAACGCCAGAAAACAGGAACTCTTCCATCCCAACCACAGCCCGAAATCACTCCGTTGAAACCTGGCCCTCATACTCTAGCCGAGATCTTCACATTCACTAACAATGAAGGGGTGAAGAACTTCAATGTTAGCGACAATGTTCCTGCATCGCTTGCTGCTAAGATCAGCGTCACAACTATTGCCCGGCTAGATTCACAGTTCCTAGATCGAGCTATCAACGTTGGTCAATCACACCCTTTGTACTTTTTAGCTCTGCTTACCATCTTGACAGGGTGTCCGGGATCGCTTGGCTGCTCTCTGGGAAGCCAACCAACCCATCAACCCGGAGACAGCGCCATTGGATGTGGAGGAAGACGAAGATGATTATGAACCCGATTACTATGCAGCAGAAGATACCGAGCAGATCCTAAACAAGCTCGATTCTTCTCCGACGGAGGAGAGGCGTGAGTTGCAGAAGCCACCATTAGATGGGCTCTCATTACCTACTTTCCATCTACCTCCTCCGCCGACTTTGAATGCGGATCAAGCTGCGAAAGTTGGGCAGGGCTCTGTCACCAGGGTGTTTAGCACTATGAAGACCCTTGAGGACCCTGCTGTCAAGAAGAACAAGGCTGGCATCAACAGACTTGCAGCCAGCTCCTACGATCGGGATTCATGGATCACGGTGATAACTCGCTTAGCGACTCGATCAAGTGCGGGACTCGATGACGTCTCGGTTAAAGACGAGGATTCCCAGGTATCTCTCCCGGCCACAAGCCTCAGTGATTCGATCCGCGAAACACTCTACACCTACGTTCTTGAGGAATTCCGAAAACGTATCGAAGTGGCTGTGTCATGGTTGAGCGAGGAGTGGTACAACGACAAGGTACAGCAACGCGCCGCAGCCTCTTCATCTGTGTCACGCGACGTCCCGGCCCACTATGAAAAATGGGCGCTCCGTCTTCTCGATGGAATTTTCCCTTACCTCCACGCGCAGGATAAAGTCCTGACCCGATTCCTAAGCGAGCTGCCCGAGCTCAACACCGGCATTCTCTCGCGCGTCAAGACGTTATGTCGAGATCCAAGCTTAGTCAACCTCTGTCTGACGAGCTTATACTACCTGGTGGTGATGCGCCCACCCGTCCGGGAGCTGGCGCTGGATACGATCCAGGATATCTGGACGGACTACGAGGACTCGCGCCCCGTCGCAGCTAAATACCTGCAGCGGTGGCGTCCGGGCTTCTTGGAAGCGGCCCAGCAAGGGCAAGGCGTTGCTGGAAACGGTACGCCTGTTGATGCTACTACTGCCACGGTGGTGGCTACAACATGATGATACCCCCTTCCCCCTCCCTTTCTAGTTGTGATTGTTTTCGCATTCGCGGCAGTTCTTCGCAATCAGAAGGAAGATGGCGATGCGTTCTGGACTTATTAAGAGCCAGAGATGGAGGACGGCGGTTTCTTTGTTTGATTTTCAGGATGGGATGAGCACATTATCCCGCAGCAAGTGTATGGCATATGTAGGCGAATGAATCAGGGCAAGGCATGGCGTTTTAGGAAAGGTGCAGCTTTCTCCGGCGCCGATACGTGATCGAGCGGGCGACGGCGCGATCGATGTGTATGTACACAGAGTTACTAGGGAGAGGGAGAGGGCATCGAGAGAAGTCGTCTAATAGGACTTAGGTTAGGTCCAATTGCAGATGAATGATACAGGTACCTGGATTAGGGTATTCGAGACAGTTTTTATGTTGATGTTCTTGTGGCTTTCTGGACCGTCTATGTAATGATGCCTGTTTGTCTAATTAACCGTAAAACAGTACCTCTATGGATATCAAAAAATAGTAGCTGATCAAGAAACACATAAGCCAGCCTAGACAAATCTATTCTCACTCATATTTTACCTAGCCACAAGTATAGGTCCCCGATATATTCACATGAAATTATATTGACAGTTCCGCATAGTAGAGCTACAATGACTCAAGATGCTGCTTCACGGCAGTTAGTCGATATTATGTGTATCTCGGCTTACTAATTCAGCCTTGTCTCAGGAACATGGAAACTAAGGCGATGATCAAGCAGAGCAGTACTTTTCTCGACGTCACAATACCGACAGAAATCCGTCCTCAGCCCCGAAATCACCCTACAAGCCAGGAGTTAAGCCAATTTGGCGAATCAGGCCTGGACCACGATTCCCTATCAGAAACCTAAAAAACCGGACGCATATTACATATGAAAATCAACGGACTTGGCAAGCCAACTTACACAATAGATTATCTTCTGAAGACCTGATGCCAAGAGAAAGGCTATCTATCTCTGCTTTTTATGTTATTCAGAGCTGTCAGTCAAGGCTTCTCGCCCTTATCTAATAGGATGACGATCTCATTGGCGACGCCGAGCCACGCCGAGCCTTTGTGGCACCTCTAGCCGCCTCCACTTTTCCCAACTATGTAGATCCAGCAGTTATCGGGCAGCTGGGGGCGCCCCCAGGATTTCGTCCTTCTGTTATCTCTTGGCTTTTATAGTGTGTGCCTGGGAGTATAGCAGTGCCCGGGCAGCTAGCGATAATGGGGGAAGTTTCACGGCCATTTTGCCCACTGGCTTGGGGAGTACCTAGGTAGGTAGGCCCTCCGATCCGCTACCTAGCAGACTTGGTCGATACGTGTGTATGATGCAGCACAGCAGCGGTGCTCGCTTATTAGGTTACCGGGGGACCGGATGGCCTGTGGTATTATAGATGGATATGTATGTAGTCAGTCGGGGAGATAACCGTAGATGGACCACATAGATAGCTGGAGGGTGGTAGGGCAGGGAGGAACATATGAATGATGAGATCCGCACTCGGGGACCCAGAGATTTGACTCTTTTCTGTTCTGTTCTGACTTCATATACACATTCCTTAATTATATCCTCCCTTATTACCTACTATATCATCGACTGTAGTCGACCCCTCGCGTTCAGCCACGCGGCGTTGAGGCTCAACTCCATTACAGTGATCTCTCACGATACCTTCTTCCTCTCCAGGTGATCGAATACGGACACAAAAAAAAGGGCAACTGGCTCGTTCTTGAGCAACCGACTCAGTCGTCTTAGACTGCGGGTTTCATACCTAGCACGGAGAACATAGACTCGGTGGCACCCTAGAAATCGGTTAATAACACGACGGATCGATAAGTCAGATCGTCAAGATGAGCACGGTGACGATAACGCCCGTCACGGAATGGCCGGACTACGCGAACAATCCGCAGGGCGGCGACCCCATCACCCAGGACCTCAACGCGCCCTATAATAAGGGCGATCTCTGCTGGATGTTGGTGTCGACGGTACTGTGTTGGCAGATCACGCCGGTATGTGTGTGAGAGCTACCTATGTAGCTTAGCTCCTTACCCTCACCTCCCTCTAATATCTTCTCTCTCTTATACCCCTGAGGTATCACATCTGATATATATATATATATACCTATATACTAACACCTGTGCCCACCTAGGCCATCGGCTTCCTCTACGCGGGCATGCACCGGCGCAAGGCGGCGCTGACGATGGTCTTCCAGTCGCTGTTCTGCGCGTGCGCGTGCGGGATCCAGTTCTGGATCTATGGCTTCTCGCTGTACGGGGCGCGCACGACGAACGGGATCCTGGGCGACCTGTCGCTGGTCGCCTTCCACGACGTGCTCGCCGCGCCCTCGCTCGCCAACTCTGACATCCCCGATATTCTATATGCCGCCTACGGCATGACCTTCGTCACCTGCACCGCCATGATCCTCGCGGGCGCCATGCTCGAGCGCGGGAGACTGTTCCCCAGTATGGTGTTCTTGCTGTGCTGGACTACGTTTGTTTATTACGTGTAAGTCTATTTCTGCTCCCAGACCCCGTGGCGTGGTGGTATATTGTGTCTATGGTCGACTTGTGGAGGTAGGAAGGAGACTGATCGAAATGTTAGGCTGGCGTACTTCGAGTGGAACCCCGAGGGCTGGCTCTATAAGCTCGGCGCGTACGACTTCGCGGGGTCCGGCCCCGTGCATATTGCCTCTGGCTTCGGTGCGCTGGCATGGTCACTGATGCTCGGTCCACGCGTCGAAAACAGCACGGCGGCAAGCCGTAAGAAGGCGGTCCATTTCAAGCCACAGTACGTATTCTAAAGTTCTTTATATCCCACTTCGGTCTGTCTTTGGAACTACTCCTATCTATTTGAAGAAGTTTCGACAGTATCATAAAGGGGTAACTTACTGACTCTGGATCCTGTATAGTAACCCCTTTCTCGTCGGCCTTGGCACCGTCTTTATTTGGTTTGGATGGTACTCTTTCAACGGAGCGTCGACGGCGAACCTGTTACTACGCAGCATCTACGTCGTCGTAAACACGAACCTAGCAGCCTGCGGCGGGGGCCTAAGCTGGCAGCTTCTCGAGTACGCGCACAGCGGCAAGTTCAGCATCCTAGGTTTCTGCTCGGGGATCATCTCGGGGCTAGTGGGGATCACGCCGGCGGCGGGGTACGTGCCGGTGTACGTGGCGGTAGTGGTAGGCGGATTGACGAGCGTGGCGGCATTCTACGTGACGAAGTACAAGTACCTGATCGGCGTGGACGAAGGGCTCGACATCTGGGCGATCCACGGCGTCGGCGGCGTCGTCGGCGACCTGCTGACCGGCCTCTTCGCCGCGCAGTGGGTCCCCGCCCTCGACGGCGTCAGCGGCGACTCCTACGCCGGCGGCTGGTGGGACCACCACTGGAAGCAGCTTGGCTTCCAGCTCGCCGCCGCGTGTACCTGCGCCGCCTGGTCGTTTGTGGTTTCGTGCATCTTGCTGTTTGTCATCAATAAGATCCCCGGCCTGCACCTGCGGGTCAAGGAGGAGGACGAGATTAGGGGGCTGGATTATAAGTACTTCCATGACCTCGACGAGGAGAATCAGGACATGGGGTTCTTGACGCCCTTTGAGGGCGTGCCGTATGACAGCGGTGGGAGCACAGCGCCGGTCGAGACGAAGAAGGATTAATAGGATTAGGACGAGGTGTAAAGCGTGTTTATAGTTGGTGAGGCGTGACTCGGAAAACATATAAGAGCGTCGACACTGTGTTGGTATTGCCCCTAGATTTAGCTAGCTGTAAGTAGGATAGAAAAAATGTTCAACAGAGGGCTGTTTCCATTTACAGCACCTTAACGCGATGCTTGCAGGAAGATAGAAGCATGATACCAGATGCATCACGTTCACGTTCACAGAAAATAGGGCAAAAGTCAAGTGCACGATTTACGTGTTGTATTATCAGACCATAACTTGTGCTCTGTAGAAATCTGCGCATACCCTTGCAATATACCATCCTAGAGAACCGCCATCCTCTGTGAAACGTGCTACCAAAAGCAGCTTGCCTATCCAGCATCGTCGTGCTGAATCAGCATATCCCTATGTATTATAACCAGTCGGCCAACGTGCCAGTAGTCTGCTCGTTTCAATCGACTTGCAAAATATTGGGGGTTTCCAGCAGATCAAAAGCCCAAACACATTATTTGATACAAACTTGCTATAAAGATGCCCTTATCAAATGGGGCTCGCAAGACTTGAGGTTGCCCCTCAGAAGACCCTCGAAGAGACAAATACAGAACAAGAACAGGGGAAAAGGTCCTCGGGAAGAAGCCTAGCGCAGCCTAACTGCCTTTCCCTTTCTGGACTGAGTTACCAAATAACTCGTGCTTGAACGACCACTTTCCGCTGGTCGTAATGCTCGCCGTTTTCGTCGCCATACTTGAAGAGCGCAGGAGAGACAATGAGATCGACCCCACGACCCTCGAATCCCTCACACTCAGCTTCCATCCAGTCTTCATCGTAGTGAAAGTCGTGTAGCTTCTTGCTATATGTATTCTCTGCCATACACAATTCGTAGTGAGCTCGGCTTCGTGCTAACAGAGCGGCTAGGTCGATTGCCCTTTTCAATATTCCATGAAAGTCGCTTCTGAGGCTATCCTCATCGGGTTGTGACGAATATCGAGAAAAGAACTGGGCTAGGTGAATTGCAAACCCATTCCATTGCTCATTCTTTCCAACGTCCTCGTTTTTTAAATGGCTACTGTAGATCTTATAGAGTGCTTGGCCAGTATGTGTGCGCCATTCATGGTAGTTCTTGAGGACTCCTTGGGGGATTGTATCGAAGCGAGGATTAGATCCTAAGTTCAATTAGTCTTTAATAGGGAATGAACATTAGCAGCCAACATACCTAACGCTTGTTGCTGCGCGTATAGGACAGTGCGTCCTGCTTCTTTGGTGAAGACGGAGGCAGGTACAAGTAGAATCTCATCGAGTAACTTTTGCCAGATAGCGGCCTCAATGAAATAACCCTTCAGTTCGTCGGACCTCAGGAAAAGCTCGTCGTAATCCACTGACATGCGAGAGAAAAATTCCTTTTGTTCGTTCTTCGTAGCTGTTCTGAATGGTAAGCCTTGGAATTTATTTCTGACGAGGTTAATTATTCGGTACTTCAGGCTTTTCCAGACCTTGATCACCTCGTCTTGGTTGATAGCTCCGACTGAGTCAGGAGCTGCTTCTGGAAGCTGTCGTAGTTGCGCCAACTGATTCTCAGCCGCTTGCCACTTCTGGAGCATTTCCTGGCATCGTTGTTCATTTTGAGTTATAGTCTCTGCCAATTTGCGTTGCAGCTCCTGGCATTGTTGATCCTTCTCTTTGACAGCTTCTCCAGCCTTGAAAACAGTACCGTGGAGTTCTGACATTAGTCCTTCGTGCTGCTTTTTAGGAACCATTCCCTCGATGCAAGCTGGGGTTGTAGCAGTTGCCTTCTCCATCATATCGATTCTCTGTCTCAAGGTTTGGATATGTTCACGCAACTGTTGTACTTCGCCGTCATGAAGGCGCTTTACTTGCACAAGGTGATCATTGAAGGATGATGTATTATTGCTGAAGGAAGATCCACCACTGTTGATTGAAGGTGTGATATTGGCAGTTGCTGGCTGCATTGTATCAACAACACCACCAAAAGCGTGACTAAAGGATGACCAGGGAGCTGAGTGCAGAGAAAAGGCTGTGTATGGTTGCTGACTATCGTTATATGCCTCATTTCTCGGTAAGGCCATGGGTTGGTTGTTGGGATGTTCATGTTTGATTTGTTCATGCTTGAGCAGTTTGCGGTACTTCATCTCGTTCTCATTATCCGATGAACCGCCTGCATCCTCAGCGTGTCTCTTCTTCTGGCCTTCCATTTTTCCTGTATATTGTTCTTTGGTATGGACGAAAGGATCTACTAGTAGAGTAGATCGTCGATCCTAAGGTAAGATATGGAATTAGTTTGAACTTCCAAGGGGAATAACGGAAGGAGCACGGAAACAATCTAGAGAGTGTTCTATAGTGCTAAAAGTAAACACACGACAAACCTTTCTAAGCTTATGGGGATAGGAAACGTAGTAAGGATTCAGGAAATGGGGATATGAGTGGTTTGGGGTGACGCAGGAAGTGAAGAAAAGGAAGCCGAAGAGGGTGAAAAGGAGGTGTCAAGATTAATCGGCGGATGAGTTGTTCGTTCGAGCTGATGAATTGTGATACGAAGGAAGGCATGTGGCCATACGCGCTCCTTCTTTGTATTAAAGAGATAAATATTAGTCCCTAGACACCAAGTATCAAGCCAGAACTAATGTACATCTATCAAGCACCTATGGTCTTACGAAATATACAGTAAAGGGTTTAGTTTTGCTACTCATTATATTAATAACAGGAGGCCTTCTACATAGATAGTTAACAAAATGCCAAATTAAAGATTATTATGCGAGCAAAGCAAGTGATTATACAAAAACGTGTTACCATATTGCGAGCTGGATCTGTTGGTGCATACGACTTTTGATCTATGCCATCGTAAGTTACTTCAAGTCAAGCAAATTTTGCACAACTTCATGAACCATACAGTCGATTTCTAAGTTCGAGAATTTTAATGTTTTAAGCAATCCAATAACCAATAGATTTTCAACTCCATACTCAACCCTTCGTACTTCATTCCAACCATTTCATTCCAACCATCGTAACCACCAAGCCAGCCATCAAGATGGAACAGAAACTAATTATTGGCATTGACCTGAGGACAACGTAGGCTCTATTCTTTTTGTTTATCAGCTTCTTAGGACACAGTACTCCTGTGACAATGCTACCTCTCTCCTACGAACTACTGGTTTGGCCGTGACGCTGCTTTCATGCCTTCTCTCTCAAGCTAATCTCATTGCGCCTTAGGTTTTCGGGCGTGGCCTCTGCTTTCACCTGCCGCAACCCGGATGACATCCGCATGAGTGTCATCCGGAAATGGCCCACCCTCCCTACTCGAGGCAGCAAAAGCGAAAAGCACAAGGTCCCGTCACGCATCCATTATATGGAAAACGGCAAAATTTCCTGGGGTTACAACATCCCCGACGATATTGAGCCGTTGCAATGGATCAAGCTGCTCCTTCTCGAAGAGGACGAGCTGCCTGACTACCTAAGACAGTCACAACACCTTGAGTCCTCCCAGCGGAAGCTGAAGGTACTCAAAAAGAGTGCAGTTACCGTTGTGGGCGACTTGCGTAAGTTAGAGTTAGGAATGCCGGTGATAACAAACTGACAATACATACTCTTAGTCAAACTAATTTGGAACCATGCTCTTACAAGAATCGCTCAGATCTATGGTGAAGGGTTGGTCGACGCAACCCCTTTCCACGTCGTGTTTACCGTGCCTGCTATTTGGCCCGAGTACGCCCACCAAAAAATGCGAGAGGCCGCGATAATTGCAGATATTCTCGATGACCGTCTTTGCGGGGAGACTACGGTGTCTTTTATTTCCGAGCCCGAGGCAGCAGCGATCGAATGCCTCCATTCCGATCTACGCGCCCGCAGTGACTTGAAAGCCGATGATGTGTTCGTGGTCTGTGACTGTGGAGGTATGTCACTGTATTTTCCCATAAACTTGGTGAACTATTACTAAAACATAGATCTTGTTATAATAGGAGGGACCGTGGTAAGTTCTGTGTCCATCAATATCGCTTGGTTGCACACTATCTTAACCTGCAACAGGATGTCATTAGCTATGCTGTTAAGCAGGCCGCCCCCCGTGTGGTTATCGGTGAATGTGTGGAAGGAGAAGGTAAGTATTCAGCCGACCAAAATATTTATTTCAACCTGACTTAAATATATAGGTGATCTTTGCGGTGCCACTATTCTCGACGAAGCTTTCGAAAATGATTTGGAAGCAGTTATTGGCCCTACAGACTGGGATAACATGTCAATGACTACGAGACGTGCGGTAATCAACGACTCGTGGGAAGATGGAATAAAGCCGAACTTCGATGGCTCCGAGGGACCCTGGGTTGTGAAAATGCCAAATGGTCGTAATATCGAATTTGCCGGGCAAGAGATTGCGGACTGTTTCAAAGACTCCGTGATGCCCAAGATTACTCAGCTTGTGCATTCGCAGGTTAAGAGGGTCATCGAAGAAACGGAGGAGCCGCCAAAGGTAATGACGATTCTGTGTATACACAATGAAAAACCTATAGATTTGACTAATGGGTTGCCAGTTTCTTATCCTCCTAGGCGGCTTTGGCCAATCTCGCTATCTTCGTCTACAGCTTCAACGCTCCTTGCAACGAAATAAAGCCATGAAGGTTGGCAAGATTCAAATCTTACAGCCAGATAGCTTTGATACGTAAGTTATAACACCCGTGTCCTCCGAAAAACAGCTGTTGGCTGACTCAGTGTAGCTGGTCCGCTGTCTGCCAGGGTGCTGTGCGATCAGCCGCCATACAATACGCACAGGCGGACGCAGCCATCCAACTGGATACCAGAAAGGCTCGATACAGTTACGGCTGGACATACAGTGCTGACTACGACGAAACCAATCCCTCCCACCAAGCGAATAAAGTGTGGGACAGCGTCAGATGTGAGTGGCGAGTGCCAAACCAGATTTATTATTTCATCCGCCGAGGTGAAGATGTCGATGCCAATGCCAAAGTGCTATACTACGACAAGCAATTCGGCACGGAAGTCCAAGGCGTGAAGAAGTTCACCGAAGTTCTCTACAAGTCGGAGAAACTAAAGCCTTCAAGCGACCCGGCAGATGGTGATATTACGAAGATAAGCGACGTTAACCTCACGACGTCGGTGCCCGTTGAAGATCTACCAACAGAGGAGAACACACTTGGAGACGACGTCCGAGTTTTCAACTACAAGTGGAGGGTGGTAGTCAGTGGTGCTACTGTAGATGCGGTTGCATATTCAGAGGACGGCACACAAATTGGACAGTTGAAGTTTGTGGTTGACATCTAGTCAGTGGACAAGCAATGGACATGGATGGGGGTCGCTGCTAACTACTTAGGTAATGAGGCAATGGCTAGGCCTGACCAACACACCGGCCTCGTCAAAATGCTGGGGTAGCTGGTATTTTAGGTCTCACTGAGATAATCTTGAGATAATCGATGCATTCAGTTAATTGAACTTGTTCCCTGCTGGGATCACCAATGTATCAGTAGAAGTCAATATGTCATTCCTATCTGTGAACAGGAGCGTCCCAGCATGTCAATATGTAGGCCAGCATCTGCCCTATGGGGCGTATCTTAACACAACAAACTGGATCCCCAAGTTACCGGTCAATGAGACACTATGCTGGGAACTCCTCGTCTTCCTCGCACGATATTCATCTCGAAGGAGACTATGATCTCCGCGCAATTTGCCGGAGACAGAATGGAGGAAGCTAAGTGAGTATCTTGATCCCCGCGAGACCACGATAGACGACTACCAGCCACCCTCGATTAGACCATTAACCGAGTTGATCAAGAACAACACCTTAGAACCGCAAATCGCCTAACCAACAAATTCCTCTCCATACTCTCCACAATCCTCCCATCAAAACACATAATCACCTCCAAGCCCCCCTCATCATCACCACCACCACCACAATCACCATCCCCATCCCCATATCTACCAGCAGGCACCCTCGGCAACACAATAGGATTCCGCTTAAACCCCAACGTCGGCACCCTCACCTTCTCGCACCGCCCCACCACCTCCCCCCACCCCAACTCATACACCCCCTCATCAGCCCACGAAACAACGGAGATCCCGTCGTCGCGCGCGCCCAGCACCACGGGCGCGTGGTCCGCGGGCTGCGCGTGCAGGTACGCGAGCGCGGCGCGCACGCTCGCGTCGTCGATGCGGGATAGGGAGGCGCGGATCAAGGTCGCGAGGTGCGCGATCCGGGATACCGATGCGGGATCCAGGGGGCCGTGGGGCGGGTCTGTGGAAGGAGAAGGAGGGGTGGAGAGCGAGAGCAGGTCTTCCCGGGGGGCTGTTGCGCTTGTGTTGATGAAGGCTGCGCCGAGGTAGTGCGGGGGCAGGGGCGGGGTGAGGCGGGAGCGGAAGTTCGCTGGGAAGCCTAGGGTGGTGGTGTGCTTTGGGCCGGGTGAGGGTGGTGGGTTTGGTTCTGGCGCCTCGGCTGCTAGTATGGAACTCCAGAGTAGTACCGTGAGGATATCGCTCGTGGAGACCCAGGTTCCGGCGCCCTGCGAGGAGGTGATGTGCTCGTTCACGGCGTCCTTCAGCCTCCGGAGGCCGCGCTGCGGAAAGAAGAATATGGCGGTTTTCAGATTACCGATATGTGCTGGGCTGCCGCCACTGCCGAGCTTGGATAGCGCACTAGGCTCTCTTATATGAAGGTTCTCTGGGAGAGGGACCGGCTCTGTCTTCGCTTCCGGCGGGTCGAAGAGGGCTTTGCGGTCTAGCCAAGCCGGGTCGAACCCCGCCGCAGCGGACGAGCCGGTCCGGCAGTGCGAAGCCCAGATCCTCAGCAGCGACCCGAAGCCCGTGATATCAGTCGTGCTATGATGGAACGCCACGAAGAGGACGAAGCCACCATTCACCAATGACAGTCTTGCTCGGAACACCGGCGCCGGGTTCGGGTACGGGGGCAGCGTATCCGGGGGTTTCATGCCGTCCAGCGTGAACGCCGAAGGCGGGAAGTGCGCCGCTTTCATGGACGCGTAGACCACCGAGTCCGTGAGGTCGACCTCGGAGAAGAGGTCTTCGAGGCTCTGGTAGGGCTCGCTTAGGGAGATGGAACTACGGTCCGAGCTGGTCACGACCCCCGAGAGCAGGTAGGGGATGTCGGCCACCACGCCCGCCAGGCCGTCTTTGAGGACCTGGGATACGCGCGGGTTTGTGGAGGGGAAGCAGAGCATTTGGCCCACGTAGGCCCGGGGCATGATCTTGTCGAGTGGGGAGAGGTAGGTCAGGTCTGGATGGTTCGCCATTTTGGGACCACTGTGATTACAGTACTATTTTCTCTGGCTTTTGGTGGCCCTCAGGTGGGACTTTGCCTGGATAATTGACATAAGGCCACTTCGTCTATGTACTCCCTTTTCCTGTTGCCTGCTGGACTGCTATGATGTATGCGCGTCGTTCTCAGTCAGCAAACACCGGCAGACTCATCAATACTATGTAGCACTTGCGGTAGAGGTGGGAAATCTTCTATTAGGCATTGTCTGAAGTCATAGTATAACTGTGATAGAGGATCTTGTCTCTAAAAAGTCGCATTGCTAGCGTGAACGCATTTTACTCTACTTGAGATGAGAGTTGGATTGAGATAGCAAATGAGATAACATAGTGTTCCGGGGATAACGGAGGACACTCATATTTGTATAATTGATTTATCTCCGAAGACATATCGCGAACTATGTTAACCAAATACCATGGTGAGGTTGAGCCGACATTTTGATATATTGAAAGACGCGACCATGATGAAGCTGGACATTAGTATCTATATTGTAATGATCCATCTGGCTTGGTTAGGCTGGTGTGACGGTACAAAGGTGAGTCCCGGATGCAAGTCGGTCACTGGAATCGGAATCTAGAAACAGGATTTTGGAGTGTTATGTGTGTGTTCCTGACTTTAAGTGTGGCTTGCTATTAGTCAGGGGTAAAAAAAAAAAAAGAAAAAAAACATTGCATTATCACCAACCCAATCAAGACATGCGGTCAAACTGTCGATCCGGGACATCTCGAGTACCAGAGTACAGCACCAGGTAACAATGGAGGCAAAGTGCTGCAACCATGGCAGATGAGACATGATTCTGCCTCTGCTGCGCAGCGTTCATGCATGGTCTCAGGATATGTCGTATGTCCAACACGCAATAGGGCGGGGGCTATGTGTAGCAGCATCGTATGAATGTTCTTAGGTCATTATGTACGGAGTAGCTATCAGTCTTTTCATAACACCGGAGCGCGTAAAGTGGAAATGACAGCTGTATCAAGCCGACGGCTAATAATATAATAGGAGTTATTTATTTATCTCAGATGAGTGGTGACCGCCAGATTAAACAGGGCCAATAAGACTACTAATGGTAGTCGAGACTTTAGAGCAGACTGCTAGCAGACTTCAGTGACAAACAAAACAAGATTGCGGCGGATGGAAATCAATACATCACTTCATACGACCGAGTGTCGCGGTAGACTTCGGTAAGTAAGTAGGGCTGCGAGAATTTGATCAGGCTGAAAGGCATAGGTAAAGTACATAATGTTGTCGATGTTTGTATGCTAAAAGTAGAAGACCAGAGTCGAGTATGTAATAATAAATCTGTAGGTTGCATCTGATATCTGATAAGGAAGCCGATCAGGCCAAGCCTTGCACCTTGATCCTGGGATGGTCCCGTTGCTAGGACAGTGGAGTTTGTACGGATGTACAATGTACATAGGTTAATAAAGCCAAGGCCACTCTACAGTCCCTACAGTCCCTACGGGTCCCTCACCAGTCCCTACCAATAAGAACAACCCGCAGTGTCGGACCCTGCTGGTGGTTTTGAATTTTAAAAGGGCGGGACCTACGTAATGAGCCACAGTGCAGATACCCCCTGCTGCGGTATGTACATGTACCCTGGCTGATTGATTCCCTGAACCAGCCAGCCAGCAGCCTAATAAGGTACATACAAGCCCGCGTTCCCGTCAAATAGGGAGTACGCAGTCAGACGGGCCCTGTCAATAGCGACCATCAACAACAATACATACAAAGTAGAGAGAGAGAGAGAGAGAGAGGGAGGGAAAACATTGGACAGTGGTGATCGAATAACGGGGGAACATCTGTCTTAGCTGCTTTACCTCTTACTTGCTTTTGCATGCCTCGAGTAAGTAGAAGTAGGTAAAAGTAAGGGTTCCTACAGGTCCATACACACCATACCGATCAGCTTTCCTCTCGAACAACTTTCTGGGTCCCGGACAAGGGAATCGAAATCCTCTCTTCATCCTTCATTTTCCCCGTTCCCGTTTTCCACGCTTCCGTTTCCCCAGATAATTTGTTTCTCGACTGAGCATCAGCCCGACCTACCTGTCATTTACTTGACGTCGCCCAGCGAATCTATTTCTGTCTCTGTCGTGACATAGCCCTACTACTACCTACTAGTACTGCTGCTTCTGCTACTGCTGCTGCCCGAGATCAATTTCCAACTTTCCGTCTAGAACCAAACGAGCAACACCACTACCGAGAGACGAAACGAGACGATTCATCGCCCGTTTGATTACTTAGGTAGAAACAGCTACACCGACATCTCGCTGTTGGCCCCGGACCATACATACAAAGGCCATGAGACATGCCCAGTCGACTCCAAAAACCTCAACCTCGTGCCGTTCCGCCTATCCAACAGGATATTGAAACTGGTAAGCCACCTCTGTTTCATGTCTCACTGAGATGTTCACCTGCATTTCTTTCACCAACAACATCCTATCCTACCATCTCCTACCACGCATCCTTCGCATACGCTCGCTAGTGACAGCAGACAACCTCTTTGTGATGCCCTGCTCGAGACACCAGGAACAAAGCAAACAACCCCCCTATACTGTTCCGGCAACAACGTTAACTGTTTTCCCGTATAGAACCTTCATATCTATATGCTGCTAGTGCTACTGCGTCAGATGCGAATCCAAGAACCCCAAGAACAAAGTTTGCGCCTACGTTCCACCGCACGATGGACACCATGAACCCCAACGGCGCAACCCCCGAGTCCAAATACGGCCACTATGCCAATGCCGGCCCGTCCCTGAACGGCCACTCCAAAATCTCTACTATCCGATCCGTCCCCAGCTTCGAAGCACCCTCAGATACTTCCTCACAAAATTCACCCTCGGCGCGAAACAGCGGCTTTTCCAGCTCCATTAACAGCAATGTCAGCGGTGCATCCTACGTCTCGCAACAACAGTCTCCGTCGCGGAACGGCTCCACCGTGAAATTAAAACCACAGTCACCCGGTAGAGAGCCTCCTCACTTCCCGAGCTCGCATAGCGGAAGCTCGTTTTTGTCCGACAGCAACGCAACGCTTCGGGGCAAAGAGAACATGCTAGAGCCACCGATATCACTACAGGTCCCAGATACATCGATGGCCGAAGACCAGTCGGGCTCGCCGCAGTGGAATGGTGCGGTGGGTAAAGCTAGTCTAGGAAAGACTGGCCGAGTGATAAATAAACTGGTGTCCGATAATGAGGCACTGAAACGCGATCTTCAAATCGAGCGGCTAAAGGCTGAAGAAGCGAGACAGGCCGCCAAGTTACTGGAGGATAAGATGGAGCGTACGGTAGCGGATTACGAGTCCCGTTTACTAGAGTCCAATGTCACCAAGACTCTCCTGAGTCGCAAGGAACGCCAAGTCGAGCACCTGCAGTCCGGAATCGAATTGGAGAAGAAACGCACCGCAGATGCCCGGGAATCCGAACAGACATGGCGAGATGAGATGGAGAAAACGCGCCGCGAAACGAAAATCGAGGTCGAGAAGGCCAGTCTGCAAGCGGGAATGATGGAAAGTCGGTATAATGCCATCGCGTCGCATTGGAAGGAGCAAGGCGACGAAGTGAAGCGGGCGATGGTTAGTCTCGACAGCAAGATAAAGGAACTGCTTGAGGAACGCAAGAAGGATGATGAAAAGATCAACATACTTCGCGATCTGTGCGATCAACAAGACGGAAATATCCGAGATCTCAAGAGACAGAAGGATGACATTGCCCAACAATTCGAAGCTTACAAGCAGCAGCAAGAACAGGCATTAAAGAACATCAAGAGGGAGGCCCTTGCCCGGGAAGAAGAGCAGTTGAGAAACATCGAAGAGTCGAAACGAGTACTCGGTCAGCTCAGATGGGCATTGAAGGTGAAGCAGAACGTGAAGGGGGCTGAGTGATGAGTCTTCGGATCTTGCGACTACATCGTTCATTCGTCACCTGAACGCTATGTAATAATCGTTCGGCTATAGGACGCTTTTCTCGACAAGGTGTTTGATACTACACTTCAACAGCTTGCGACTCACCATTATTCGCCCACGGCGGAACCCCAATCTAATGCTCACCGCATCGTCTGATTTACTTTTCAGCACTCGAAGCTTACGGGGCTTACAGCGATTGACTCTATTGAGAGAGTCATTATTACTACTGCATTGAAGGAGCTGTCCATGGCAGCTGACGGCATTCTGCTTTGTTCCGTTTTTAGACGCCAGCCATATTCGCTTGGTCGGATGGACCTCTGATGGGTTTCCATGGCAGGATAGGGTAAGGCAGGACAGGGACAGGGCACGGCAAGGGATAGGGGCAACGGCGTTCCAAAAAAACATTTAATATTCGATCAGGATATGTTACGACGCTTCTGGAATGGCGTTGGGCAAAAATGAATGAATTTCTCTTTGTTATGACGAAATCCGGACCGAGAGAACCCAGACTTTCGTGCGCTATGGGCGGGCCTTGACTTTTTATATCCTTTTTTTCGTTCTACCCCTGAGCAAAAAAAAACTTCGTGGGGAGTTTGCAGGGTGCTAGCTACAGAGGTGGCGACTAACCCCCAGGCTCACGGGCTCAGCAATCATAAAAAACATGTACGAATATTTGCATCCACGATCCCTTAACATTTTATTTTTTCTTTTTATTACTCTCTGTCAAGTTGCATATACCCGGACCATCAGTTAGAAAGAGAGTACTTTTCTTGGTTCATCGTACCTTGAAATTCCCGCCCATATCGAAGCCCCACCACCCCCTTTTTGAGTCTTTGCGCGTCGTTTTGGACGTGACTGCGAGTATGCTAAGTACTTAGTCTGCCTCTCCGCTATCATAAATGTTAAATAAAAACACCTAGATACCTAGTTAAGCCTTACATATGCTGATCCCCTCTCTCTCTCCGTAGCTCCTTCTACCTAGGGAAGGAGGCTGTGATAATGTTCCGATACAGATTCTCCGGATTGTATGGGAAGGAATGAACAGGGTCTTACGTAACCATCGCTGAATCGTAATCCCTTAGCAAAGACGGCCGGGATGGACTCCTAATACATCATCCTAGCTGGTTACATCTCATCCATCAGGGATCCAATCCAGACGTGAATCAACAACGCGTTGCCTACCCCTGTTGAATGCGCTCACGTGACCTACGCAACGTCAAATCTTACATTCGAACCTTGCATTCCTTCTTCACACGAAGCCGCAGCGTTCCATCTCGAGCCCACGGAATCGACTCGCGATTATGATTCGACTTTTAAAGGAGCAGAACCCGCTGCTTCCCAGCGGTCCCTCACCGCCCCAGGAGGATGAACCCCCTCGAGAAACCGCGCGCGCGTGACATCCCCCCCCCCCCGGGTCTCCGCGACGCGAAGCACTGCCATTTCCAGTCCCGCGGGTCCCGGCAATCGCCCAGCTGATGGTAAGAGACGATGGTGACGAACCAGCAGGGGTACGTCCGCTTCCCCCACTGGCCGACGCGCTGCTCGACGGTCGCCGTGTAGTCCGTCAGACACACGGCGCAGTGGCCCGGCGCCAGACGACACGGCGCCACGCCGCCGTCCTCGCCCTTCTCCAGCTGCGGCACCCGCTCCGTCCCCGGCTCCTCGTCGTACTGGTGCGCGTGCGTCCGCAGGTGCGCGCAGATCCGATGGCGCTCGAACATATCCAGGCGCCCGCGCGCGCGCCGCGCCGCGCCGCGCCGGCTCGCGGTCGTCGCCCTGGCTGTCGAGGCGGAGCGTGTGTTCCGCGCGCAGCAGCAGCAGCAGCTCGTTCCCCTCCCCCTCCAGTACCGCAGCCTCGCTCTGCACGCGCCAGCCCTCGCCCCGCTGGTCCCTCCACCCGGTGTCCTCAAGTTGGCTGAGTGGTAGTCCTGCCTTGCCGCCCCACAGACGTCGGTTCAGCACCAGCCGCGCGTGGTGGAAGGTTACGTACGGCGCGCCGTAGTCGGCGATAAGCGGGATGGAGGGGGAGGGCGGGGCCGGGGCTTGAGTCTGCTGCGCCGACTTGCCCGTCGCGGGTCCGGAAGGGGTGGCAGGCGGACGCACCAGTGGCAGAGGACCTGGCGGTCGCCTAAGTCGCGCTCGAGGAGGGCGAGGAGGGCGAGGAGGGCGAGGAGGGAGGTGGAGTGTAGGTCGGTTTTTAGCTGCGGGTGGAGGAGGGCGTAGGATGCGCGGCAGGTTAGTGCGAGCGCCGCGGCGTTTTCCGGGGGCAGGTGGTGAGAGATTTCGAGGAGGACGCAGGGCGGGAGGTCGAGGAGCGGCGGGATGGGTGGGGGGTTGGGTGGTTTGGAGAGGGGGGTGGAGGGGAGGTGTGTTAGTAGGGCCTTTGCCTTTCTTAGGACTGTCATGACCATGCCCATTGTGTGAGATGCTAATATTTGTCGGCTGGGGGTAGATGTAGGTAAGGAGTCGGTAAGAGGTTGGTAATGTGATTGCGTGATGTACGTGAAGAGGAACTAACCTAGGTAGGTACCCTTCTGGAAAAGGGGATTTGCCTCTTTATCAAGGGAACCGGGAAACCGGTTAAGATTTAGATATCCATCTAGAACGGCTTTAAGGCGCCAGTTCTTGGGTATGGCTATCGTCGGTAGCCTCGAAGGACGATGCTCGAAATCTTACGGCTTTTTGGTATTGTAGCTGCGACCATGATAATTAGGCAGGGCCGAAGGACTGAATGGTCCCGTTGATATCAACCTAGGCGGGCTGTGTGGAAGGAATAGCGCCCTTTCGTAAACTCTATCTATATGGAATCTGCTTTAGCTGAGTAGTCGTCCGTCAGCAGTACCGAACAACATTCGGCTAAGATTAGATAGCCCTTTGCTATACGCTCTAAGTGGCATGTTTAAGTTGATGTTAGCCTCATCGCCAGTTGGTCAATGCTAGAGTGTTGTGTCTTGCCACGTAACTTGGCATTACGATATGAAATAATAGATAAGTATATAGATCGAGTATATTGATGTCAAGTCATTGATATGCGTATTTTGCTCTATGATAACATGAAATCACACGTTTATACATCCGTATTCCAATTAACTAATAGATACTGTGATTCTTAAGGGACTGTGATTCTTCGTCTCTAACTGTGGAATGTATTTGCTAGGACTTCATATGGGTGCATTGGGGCTAGTCTACCAAGTGTATGTTGTCAATCAGCTGCTTGAGAGCAAAGGATGGCTTTTTTCTCTGGGGTGGCCTATGTGTTATCCTTTGTGACGCCCTCATGTCAAGTATTCAAAGCAGAACGAGCTTTGGATGGAAGGAGAAGGGTTGTAATGATAACCTACTTGTGCGAAACTACTAGAATACTGCTGGATGACTCAAGTAGAGAATCAAACCCACCGGCCTTCTGAGTGAGTTAAATAAAGTGAGTATCGTCAGTATTATTCCCCCGAGTCGTATGTACCAATTTAATGTTGAGGAGAGGTCTACGTTAATAGGGTTATGGTGATAGGCTGTTTCTGTCTACTAGAGGAAATTAAGCAGGGTCTTGGTCAACCTTCAATGTCTATAAAACTCGACTAGCTCATGTGTTTAAAACATCCATACATAAAATACACCTTAAATAATACCTGATCGATTTTTCATATATTAAATCGGTTCCCACAATGAGGTTAACACTTTGCTCATTGTACTGAAGTCCTAACCTCTTGAAACTAGCTTGCTATAGTTACAACACACAGAACAGAAACATTGAGGAACATCTAGACAATATCTTCTTTAGATCCACTTCCACGTCGATGCTTCCTCTGACCTACAAAGGATGGCTTTTTAAACATTAGGTAGCATAGAAGATTCATATAGGCCTGGTCTACCTCTCAGCACAAAAATTGATTATTCAAGCTTTTGTTATAACCACCCATTCCTGAATATCCCTGCAACCAGCTACCACGTGATTTATGGTCGCCAAGAGGAGTAGCGGCTCGGCGTCCATATGGTCGCCAAAGCCCTTAGTGGCTTGGCGTCCAAGTCCCATTTACTAGGAAGCTATTCAGATATAAAAGGCTGTATTTCGCCGTCCCTTAGATAGTCTCTCTTTGCTAGCCAGCGATCAATCTAAGTATTTTACCTTTTACGCCCTCTGTTATTTCAAATCAAGACCTGTGGTAACGGCTTCGTTACAGCTTTGTGACTTCTCGTCGAGCTGTAAACACCCCATGCGTCAATGAACTTAGCCTATGTGACTCAAAGAGAGCTATAGATTGAGTAATATTATACAAGCCTACGCTGATGGTGTGTGTACTTGGAGTCTTCACATTGAAATGAACATCGAGGAATAACGATTTTTGTTTATCCTGATTTACTGAAAGCTTCAATAGCATTATAATTCAGCTTCTCTTCCATAAGTGATATTCTTTAGACGGAATTTTTGAGTGAATCCTAGGGAAGAGACTTGGCGGATGTTCCCCCAGGTCATGAACATCCCAATGACCTAGTTCCTATCATTTACGATGTAAATCCCTATCTTCATTACTTTGGGAAGTCTTGCAGTTATTCATTCTGTAGAAGTAGCTGTTCTCATCCCTTCTTTCTAAAAAGGACACACGCCAGTGCTCTACAGACAGTGACCTTCCACGCCCACAGTAAGGGCTCAATCATCGTATGCCTCTTCATAAGCTTCATCATACTCCTGCTGTGCTTCTATAAGCTCTTGGCGTTTCTCCTCCAGCGATTCTCGGTCGCTGCTCGATATCGAACTACCGTCTCTGGTCTCATAAGGTACCGGTGGTGGCTCAGAATATGCGGGCTGGTACGATGACTCCTGCGGCGCGGCGACGTACACGTTCTGTGGTTGTGAAGAGTGATTATCGTCCTCAGCTAATAGGTAGTAGTTAGTAAACATAAAACGAAAGACCAGCAGTGACAATAGAACAGAAGAAAACAAGTAAGACATATAAAGCTCGGGGCCGCTTACTTAGCTCGTGGGCAATGACAGCTCCTCCGATAGCGCCTACAGCCAATCCACCTGCTCCCGCAGCCAGCATCTTTCCTTTTCCGGAACCAGACTTATCCTTATCTTTCTGCGGCTCCCCATAAGCAGCCTGCCCGTAGCTAGGCTGAGGCTGAGGCTGAGGCTGTCCATAACCACCCTGCGCATAGTTTCCTCCGTATGGATCTTGTCCTGCCGGCGGCGGCATCGGGCTCTGCCCACTGTAGTAGGCATTGCTCTCGCCACGAGTTCCATAGGCCGCGGGCTGGCCTACGGGCTGCGGGCCCGTGGGCTGCCCCTGGGGTTGCCCCGTCGCGTATGGATATTGCCCGGGCGGCGCCGATGGCGGCGGGGCGTACGGGCCCGCGGGCGGAGGGCTAAACGATGAGGGGGGATCCCATTGCGAGCGCCCCGTTGACTGGTCGATGTAGTACCACCGGTTCTGGTTCGCGTCCCACTGGCAGTGCCATCCTGGAGGCATCGGGGGCGGTGCTCCGTAGGGAGCCGGCGGCCCTTGAGGTGGAGGCGGTCCGCCGTAGTATTGGCCCTGCTGCTGCGGTGGGGCGCCATAATACGAGCCTTGGTGTTGGAGAGGAGGCGCGCCGCCGCCGTAGTTTCGAGACTGGTCTAGATGGCGTTCAGCTATACGGTTGAAACAATGAATCTTCATGATCGTTGCTGACCTTGGCCTTGTCCTTGTCCTTGCTTCTTGTCCTTGTCGTCAAGGAGGTCCTCGACCTTGTCGGCCAACTTCTTGAAGAATGACATGGGGAGCGATGCTATGTTCTCGTAGTTGCTAGGAAATCGCTCTTGAGGGTGATATGGGTGAACGTCTAGCTTGAAAGAGAGAGAGAGAAGTAAAAGTGATACCGCGGAAGGAATTTGTTTGAAGGATCGTCAAACGATTGTCCTGTTGATGATTCTGGAACGCTTCACCCTCTTGACACTTGTCATTCGCTAGTATTCTGCATCGTCTCTCGGTTTTACTGTGTAACTGAAGCCCCTCTGATCCACATCAGATGCTCGTGCAATCAACACAACTTCTATTTGTGGACCCCTGGGGTAAACGTTGCCAAGAGGATAGGATCGTGGCCTAGGTTTTGGAGTTCTTTTTCAGTCCCGTCTTACCAATGAACTTGCTCTGGCCATTACACTGCATGGAAAGCTGCCTAGCCTTTGAGCCTTCATGACACGTTTCATATCTGCCATGTTCCATTTCATGAGGAGGCACGTATGTCAATGTAGTAACAATCTAAGCCAAGACAACGGTGTACTGAGTAAGTCCAACAACACATTCGAGAAGAATCATCTCATCCACATTGCTGATGTCGTTGCATCTTGCCGAGTACCGTGCCCCATCTTTTGCCTCATTTGGCATGACTCTTTCAGCTGGACAAGGGTTAGCTCTGTGCGTCAAATAGCTTGGCTGCCGATCGAGCCGGTGTTAGAGTGGAAAATTGTTTGAGTCTCGCTACCTTCTCGTTGAGCCGCCAAAAGTTGAGATATATTCCAGACAATCACCATTGAAGATGCCGTTTCTATAAGCCTAAATCGCTTCAGAGCAAGCAGATGACGATTCCTCACAAAATTTGTAAATATTACTCAGGCTAAATCCCTTCTTGGGACTTTCTGAACCTATTTCTAGCGGTGAAGAAACTACCTAGCGAGTTTCTTCGGTACAGACCCAGTGACATAGACAAGGTTATATAGTCACCCTGAAGATCTCACAATCTAGGTGAACTTCCTTCCGATGTGCGGGGAACCCATTGATAGTGCTACTATAGCATCTAAGTCACTATCGATTGGTGCTTTCAACCTTGAACCTTCTCGTCATTTAACTAGCCGCGAAGCTACCAAGCTATACATTGTTTGGTATGTTATTGACAGCTACACATTCGCCCAACCTTACTTAGTGAGACTAGTAACTAGGCATCTGAATTGAACTTCAAGTAGCAACTGTCTCTTTTACGACCTTTGACAGTTGTTGGATGGCTAGAGCGATAAGATAGGAAGATATAAGACAAGTTGAAGCAGTGATGACTTCTCAAGATTCTCTCTAGGCTATATGCCTAGTACAAGTATAGCTTTCCCTAAGCATACCTAGAACTTGGATTCTATGCCAGATATGCACAATTGCTACTTTGAACATGTCAGGTATATTTATTTAGCCCTTGTGCTGTTTCTGAATTTGTATATGCATTGCCATGGGGAGGCTTATTATTATACTTGGAAGAGTGAATATTTATGAGGAGCAGATGCTCATACCAACTGTCTGCGAATGAACACAGAATCTCATTATATAAACGTCGTATTGTCCAATTTATCGCTAGTCTTTTATAGCCATATATTACTTTTTCCGCTAACACTTGACAAATACGTCGTGGTTTTATATAGGTAAATTCTTGAAGAAGCCGCATTGTTTATTAATTGACAAGATTTATGTTCTACTTTATCACTGTCTCACAGCTCATGGAGGAGGCATACTATATATGATATACATAGCAATCCACATTGTGAACTTGTTAGATCAAGACTCCAGCCAGTAACCATGAAATGCTTCGGTACATCTGTATTTAAACTATAAATAAAGATCCTTGGGAACAAAGTTATCGTTGATCATTAAAATCCAGGAATTGCACGAAATTGCACTAAACCAAATTTATCAATAGGACTACAGTTGAACTCCAATATTTGGGTAGTCAGTAGATATAGTATAGCGAATGTGGGATATCATATTTACTCTAGTGAAGAGTGGATGAACTAGAGGGGTATCACCCCTATTGGCAACGTTGATGACTGGTGTTCAAACTCTACACTCCAAGGTAGCAGGTCGTCCCCGACTGCCTGTTTGCAGGTCCAAACTTACCTAGGTGATTTGATTTGGTTCCTTAGGTATGACTTGGTACCAGAATCCTGTTGATCGCAGTCGAAGCAGCTACTACATCGGTACATGACATAAGCAACTACATACCTACATCTAGGTACATGAGGGCAAACTGCCCAGGTGAAGTCTACCCTAGGGCTTATGCACGTGCCATTTTGGAACACACTTGTTAATTGTTGCCACCAGGAGGTTATTTCAATCTGCATTTGGCAAATACCTACCTAAAACACCTACCTAGAACAACAGTATACCACACTCATTCTAACAAGCCCTACAACACGATACCACAAGAGATATTTTCACAATCAATAGTGGTACAAGGGCGAACTTCACCGACAAGTTCTTGAATATGTTCACGATGCATAAATTATACATATGCCTTCATGGCAATCGTCGGAGCGCAAACCACTCTGCCTAACGACTCAGCATGTCTGCTTGGAGCCTATCACATAAATCTAGGTAATGATGGTTTATAACCATAAATTTTCAAATACAGGAGTTGGTCTAACCAAACTCATAGGCACTTTATTATTCAGAAGCAGGAAGCCAGCCATGCAGTATCCTACAGCTCCATGGTAACACCAGAGGTCCCCTTTAGAAGCCTATCTAGGTGTTGCCAAAGAAATCCGATCATCAACGCCTGTAAACTGGACAAATGATCTGGAACTGAGGCCAGATATCTCGATAAGTGGCCTGAGAAAGAGACACGAAGCCAATTGTGTCTACGGAGAAGAGATGTCCTACACCCACCAAGACCTAGAGAGGAGGTTGCGATCCATTCCATTCCACGAAAGACTCTCGTGGAAAAAAGATCACCGTATATACCGTGTACAAATGCACGTACTATAGAGTGCAACGTGCCATCCCTGTTTCCATTCCATACGAGGTCCCCATGGAATGGACTACAATCTTGGGTCTTCTTGACTTCGTGGTAGATTTTCAGGACTCCCAGAAGCATATAGCGGCAAACCGACTAAGCCCATGCTGAAGAAGGTAGTGACCGAGATCCTGACTTCAATCTCGGACGAGCTACCAATGAACAGAGGATCAGATGGCGTCGATATCATGCCATAAACTGGCTATGCGTCTTCTCTTCCGTTGTTATTCAGGAACCCACCCTAAAAAGTCAAAATTCCGACTACGAGAAGATCACTTCGTTGAATACCATGAAGTTGAGGGGACGTGGAATCAGGTTTCGAGTATATATCTCCACAGATAATGGGAATGCTCAAGAAAGCCGATATGACTAGTCTGTTCTATGATTAGAACTCTTATGATGGAAGCCTTAGACAATACTAGCAGGTCTTGGAGATGCACCCCTCAAAGCTATCCGTCTAAGCAACAACCCATCCAAAACCCTACGCCTACAAGCCCTAGTGGACCTCCCGCAAGCACGGCCATTGCATTACAGGCACAGTGCCCTGTAAAACTATCCGTCGGCGGATACAGGGCACTGGATGCCATCGTCTGGTGGAGGGTCCGGGAGGTCCTATCGTGCGCCTGGGGTATCGCTTCGGGTCTTGGCGCAGTCAGGCTCTCTTCGGAATGCTCGCTCTATGGAGAGAGCTTTGGGAAGAGCTCAAGGTCGAGTATGGAGAAGACCTATGTGCCCTATAGGCACTGAAGGGCGTGGCGGTGCGCCTTTGGCTATAGAATACAATGGCACAATATTCTTGTGCAGCTTGTATCGCCAACTATCGACTTCAGCACCAACCCATTGCCAGGCCGCTTATCATTTACCATTATAAAACGTTGCTATATGATACTCTGTTCCCTTATAAAGTTCGGTCAATGCCAGTTCACAATAGACTGCAAAATTCTTCCAGATGACAGCCATTATTATACTGTCCCCGGTATAATGAGTTATCTCAGCGCGTTTCTCATCTCAACAGGGAAGCACCCAGGCTGATGCAGCCGCATGGAGCCGAGAATTATAGATCTAATCAATACTAGGTGAATGGCTCGTGAAGAAACTGGTAACGGGTTTCAAATTAAGCAAAGGTGAATACAATATGACTTCCAATGTTCTGGCTTACAAGAATCACTCTCTAGAGAAAGTCTACTAAATTTATATTGGAGAGACAGAATTGTGCGACTTCCAGGAGAATATGAAGACAAAAACGAGTAGTACAAACCGAGTCTGGCAGGACAAAGTGAAATGGCCAATATAGATGCCATCAGGTGAAATGGCAGATAAGGGGGGGTACTGGAATTGCCTGGAGGAATAGTGGCATGAGGGTGAGGAACAGGTATGTACTCTACGTAAGTGCCTTAATGCGTCGCCACATCAATGCTAAGGTCATTGCACATAACTTGCAGGCACTTGACTCAGGCAACCGAGCTTCCTTCCCATATCAAATCATCAATCAACCTACCTGCCGACTTTGCCAACCCAACCCAATCTTCTGTCTTGGATTTTGGATTTCACCCTTTCAACCTGCCTCTTCCCTGAAATCCTTCCTCGAACCTCACTTCATTCGCCCGTCACGAACTTTTCACCTATTGTACACGCCTATTGTACATTACGCCACCATCCGCCCGACCTCTTCCTCTGGTGGTAAGTATGCACTAGCAATCCAGCCATCATTTTCACGCACAAGTAGATCGTCATACGATTCTCTCTTGACTACTGTCATTTTAGTATCTGTGATCGTTGCCTCAGGTATCCCCGTTGATTGGCGTTGTCAGAACCCAGTGTGGCTATGCGAAAGGCTTGATTGTGTGCTTGCCTGCCCAGGTGGCTACCCAATGTAAATGCTTCTCATGTTTCTTTCACGTACCCTTCCCCTCTAGTACTTCTCCCCACTCGACACACCACACACATTCAAGTACTCTCTCCCATTGTTTCCATCCACAATCCCATACTTCGCACTCCATACCCTCAACCATATTATTTTGCCCGCCAACCGGATCAATAAGCAACCGCAGTCATCTGTGACTGCTACTGTACGCCATTGTCGGGTTTGAAGAAGCTTATAAATTTTCGACCTCCCCACCACCCTTGATCAACCTTTTCTCCCTTCCATCATCTTCCGCATCCACCTCGCTCTTATCAACCCGCAGAAGATACACCAATTTCTCCCACCTTCAAATTCCTCCACAGTCAGTTCTTCATAAACAATATTCCATCTCGTACATGGTGACTACACCTACAAAATCTCAAGCGATAAACTGACACTCCCATCAGGATCACCCCAAGGCTCACTTAAGTTCCCTTCGAAGTTAAGCCTACATAGAGCCTTTCACCATGACTTCAGGACAGTCAGGTGTCAGCAAAGTACGAGGGCTGGACGCACTTGGCCGCCAATCCCCTCCGCCGGCCAGTGTTGCACAGAACGGCACGTCCATCAGTGCCACTACCTTAGAGACCACCGAGTTTTTACTCGGTTCGAACTGGGTCTTGCACCCCAAGGGACTGAAGAAGTTCTCTGATGAACTTCGTAAGAAATTCCCAGTAAGTTCTTCATTCTGGATAATTTATGGCTCACTTCTGTTTCCCCTGGTCATCATTTACTAGCAATTCTAACCTAGTCATAGGATGCCCAAGTGACCTATGAACTAGGCCTGGGTTGTATGAAGATTGCGTGTTTAGGACAAGATGAAGAAGCTATCATGGCTCTTTCCAAGTCCATCATGGATCGTATCGTCTGCCAAGAGATAGGTGATGATTGGGTGAGCATCGCTATATGAAGTCACATGAACTGTTATCTCACAAGTCTCTAGGTGCGGGCACAGAGCGACATGATTTCCCAGGCCAAGGAGTGGCGCAGCAATGGCGCTGGTGACCGAAAGGAGTACGCCAAGGCCCTTGCCCCCCAAGAGATACAGCACTGTCTGTACCAAACTGTATGGACCATGCCAGAGGAGCTTGCCGAAGACGATGTCGCCGTTGAGAAGCTCCTTCCTGGAAAGTCCCTGATGAAGCTACGCCAATCCACGGGCTGTTGCGTCATGATCGCTAGTGATGACAATATTATCCATATCGGCGCTGAGTCAGTGCAGAGGGCCTCTGTGGTCGAGCGAAAGCTGGACATGTTGGCAAAGTACTATGTAGGTCTACTACGCCGTGTCATTACTTGGAAAGCCAGAAGATCTAACGTGACATCAGGTATTGTCGTCTGGAGCTGATATACGTTGCGAGAGCTTTGTGTATACCGAAGACAAGCAAGAATCAATGGGGGCATTTACGTACATCGAGAACGGGCCTAGGTCCCTTCTCACCACCTTCTTCTTGGACCGTGCCAAGTACCGACTAGCTGAACGGAATTCAGACTATGGGAAAGTCTTCGAGAAGGGAGTAGCCATTAGCATCCTAGATAATGGCCTCCATCAATTGGGCTCCGGTCCACTTGATATTACTCCGGCTGTCCGTAAAGACAGGAAGACTGAGCCCTATAAAGCATTTGTCTCAGCTTCCTGGGTGTACAGACCTAAGGAAGGATCCTACAATAAGGACGCTGGGGTTTCAGTATCAGCAGTATCAACATCAGTACCAATGTCAACTGAGCTTAACAGGAACGTGACCTCTTGGGTAAGTAAACTGCCTGAGGTGGACTTAATGTCCTTTGCGAATAAAGAACCTGAATCGCCTCTCTTGGACATGGGTGGGGATAACAAGACCATTGAAACGAGCTCAAGCTCGAACGGCAAGCTTCGAAACGACGAGCAGCAGGGGCAGCAGGACAGTCCTGAAGAGCAGAGCCAAATGTCTCCTCACTATTACTATCCCACGCCTCCGAATCACAGAGGACTAGAACAGCCGAAAACGCCTCCTCTTCAAAAGACAAACCCTGCGATCATCGACTCCAACGGCAACCTATGGCCGAAGAATGACCCAAAGTCAAAACTACCAGGGAATTATCGCACTTCGCCTCAGAAAGATTATCGGACAGCTACGACCGGGTCCAAGAATGGAGGAAACTACTCGCAGATAGGTGATAAGTGGAAGGCGAATGGCCGCTATGAAGCTCGTCCGAGCCAGATATTCCGTCCAAGGGAGCAGTCCCGATCTATGACCCAGACGAATACAAATTGTAGCAGCGAAAGTGATCGTCTGATAGACATTTCCCCGCCGCGTATTGGTCCCAATACTCCTGAGAAGCAGACTAGCAAAACAGATGTCAGTTCGAGTAGCGAACGATCTTATCCCGACGGCTGGGTTCCTCCCCACCTACGGCACCAGACTCCATCGGCTCAGACTAATCGGAGAGATGATGACTCGAGCAATAGAAAGCTCCTTCCTGCTAAGTGGTCTCCTCCTCATCTTCGGCACAACACGCCTCCTAGTCAGAGTAGCCATCGGGATATCAAATTGAGCGACAACAAACCAAGTTCTACTGCACCAGCCTATCCGCGAAAGAAGGCTTTCCCGAACCAAACTGTCCCACCTATTAAAGACCCCAACAACATCAAGGGGCAACGTACTGCTGTTCGGGTGCCACCTCACCTTCAACGCAAAAGTACAGTTTACCAGCAGTCGGTCCCACCTCACATTCGTCGGAAAAACCCCACTTACCAGCAATCGAGCTTCCCGAATCACCCAAATGCAAAGTTTCGGGGCCAAAATTCAAATGCTGATAGATGGACGCCCGCTCATAATGTGAAGAGACAGCCTACTGGTCGTCCCACGACAGCGACAAAGCAATATAACGGTGTACCTAAGGTGGTAAAGAAGGACTCGTCAATGGTCTTAACCGATGAAGCCTCACAAGAGAAAATTAGGCAGTTACAGGCAGAAATCAAGAATCTCACAGGGACAATGAAGGAGCTTCAGGCTTCTAGTGGCCCCATAGCCAATGCCCGAGGTAGTGCGACATTGCCAAAATTGATCGATGATAGCGTGCCTATGGTTCGGCGTAGTACCATGAAGCAGCAAGCTGGTTCCAACCCTATTCTCTCAGCCCAACCTATTGTTACCGATGGACCTAGAGACCAGTATTCCGAAATGGTCCAAGTCATCGGTGAGAGGCTCACGCAAATAATGGGTACCCTTAAAGTATTCACTGGGGAAGTGGCTTTAAAAGCTGAGATTGGACGCTTCTGCCTCACAGATATCAACCAGGACTACGTGCAATTGCAAGGCAAGGGCGCTCAAGCCCGGGTCATGCCGATGAAAATCATCAAGAAAGCTTTGGACAGACGCCATGTGAGCCCCGGAGATGTTATGTTCACCAACATTCTCACCGCCAATGGAGCAGATATGAACTATCTTTCCTATATCGAGGAGGACGGAAAAAGAATATGGTTACCTGAAAACCGACGAACTATCTACGAGATCAGATGCCGTGCCCAGACAAAAGAAGGAGAGGTGTACGCATTTGTGGTAGAAATTGATGGTGACCGTTTTACACACCGGGTCAAGCCTGCAACGTCGGAGGCTTGCGTTTTCTTCGTGCATTGCCCGAAACGCTCATGGGACTTCCAAGTCAAGCTCTCTATGTCTCAAGACCTGGAAGATTCTTTCGGGACCTTTGCCAGAGACCTTGTTGATTCGATGTCCGTTAAGTAAGTGTAATCAGTTCATTTGCATTCATTTTGGCCTATACTGACATGTCAAAACAGGCCACAGAAATCCGGCATCCCCGTCTTGCAGTTTGCCATGAAGAAGGCCTACCAGGTTGACATTCTGCTTGTCCGGACTAGCAACATTGCGTCTTATACTAGAGATATTAAAGAGAAGATCTCTATTAGTCGTGACACTCCCGCTTCTACTGTCCTTGAAGTGAGCGAGGTGCACGACATGCATATGACCAATTTCATCGACACTGAGGACACATCGATCGTCACCTTTGCGAAGTATCCAGGCAACCGGCAGCTTGGGGAGCTTCCAAAGTGGTACGAGGCTTCGATCCAGTCACGCATGGTCAACACTGCACTCCTGCAAAACCGCGGTCTCGAGTTTGGCGACGAAGCTGAGTGGTCGGCCGAGGAGTTCCAGAAGGCGGGAGCGTTTGACGACATCCTCCGAACCACAACCGAAATGATCAAGAAGATGGATGGTGTCGGCTATTGGGGAGACAACTGCCAGGATGGACTGGTCCATGGTTTGCCTCCCTCTGCCGGCCAGGGTTCTCGGACTGGCAAGCCCGGTATTGGGCGTACCTTTTTCTGGTAACTGTCTCATGGCCCGAAGTTTGGTACATGACTAAGCCTAGCTTGCTTTGCATCTCCTCTGAACCGAACGTACCTACCTATCTTCATCTGCTGTTATTCATCTGCTAGTTACGAGTCTCACCTACTATCTTTCAGTCGACGTCAGTGTCTATCAGATAGTACTAGTCGACTGGCAGCAACAAACACATTGTTAGCAGCGCATTGGCAGGAAGTGTTCTCTATCACTAGGAGAGATCTGGTTCATCATGTTCTAGCCATCAGGGAGAGAGGGGTCACTTAAGTAAGTAGCCAAGTAGTTAGCTTTTGGGAGCGTTGCTTTGCCCCGTAACGAGATAGTACCAATATATCTCCTCGATGATGATATACCCAAGAATGCTTGCTCTGTCTGTGTACGTGTATGTGTGTGTGTAGGTCATTTGATATTGATTGGTTCATGCTGCTTCTAAGTGTGTAATTTTCATCTAACGCATTTCGTTTTCTGTTTTTCTGTCGGCAACAGACTATACGTGCATGCATGCAACGATAACCAGCTTGCATCCTTGTTGTTACATGTACATGCACCCTTATTTATTTTTCGAGTGCTCATAGTTTCTTTCCATCAACCCCTGTAGACAGACAGACAGACGTCTCCCGACCGATTTGATCGGCAAGCCCACCCACCTACCTACCTTACTGAACTCACACCAACTCCTCCTACCTCTTACCTCCTACCTCTTACCTCCTACCTCTTACCTCTTACCCCCTATCCATCTGGCAATCCATTCATTCAACCCGTCCTCCCCCTCCTCCTCCCCCCTCCTCCACCTGCACCTCCACTCAAGTACCCCTCAGACTCCTCACTCCCACCCCTTAGCAGCAAATCCCCCTGCGTGCGCCTCCGCCTGTCCTAGAGCGCGCCCAGGTCCAGCGGAACGCTGCTGCCGCGTCCGGCGCGGTACTTGCGGGGCCCGCCCTGGAAGGGGCGGGGCTTGGGCAGCTCCGCCTCGTCCTTGAACCGCCACCGGCTGTCCTGCACGATGTACCTCTCTCCCCCCCCTCCCCCGCCGCCGCGGGGACTGACGAACCCGCTGTTGCTGGGCGAGGACGCGCCCGGGCTCGGGCTCTTGTTGTTGTTGTTGTTGTTGCCGTTCGGCGCGAGCGTGTAGCTGCTCGGATCCAGCATCGAGCGCAGCGTCGAGCCCGTGCGCGCGCGGTTGGGCGCGCGGTCCACCGGCGCTATGGACGGCGAGGAAGATGGAGCTGGGGGCGGTGGTGGTGGCGGTGCCGGGGTTGGAGATGAGCGGCCGCTGTTGCTGCTTGCTGTCGCGCGCATCGCGGCCTGTAGGGCCAGGTTCGGGGGCCCGCTGCTGCCGCCGCCGTTTGTGGATGGGGAATGTGAGGGCGGCGGTGGTGGGTGATGCGAACGGCTCGGAGCCGCGGGGGGCCGGGGCGCGGAGGCCGGAGGCGGTGGTGGGGCCATTGGTGCGGATACGGGTGGAGGAGGTGGCGGGGCCGGCGCCGAGGCTGGGGGCGGTGGAGGCGCTGAGGGAGGCGCTGGCGCTGCGGTTGGGGGTGCGGGTGCATGGGGTGCTGGCGGTGGTGGTGCGGGCGAGCCGCGGAAGGGCGGAGGTTGTGGCGGCGGCGAGAGCGCCGCTGAAGGCTTCCTGGCGCTCGGGGGCGGGGGCGGCTTCTTCCCGACCGGCGGCGGTGGACCCTTCGTGGAGGCTAGGGAGACGGATGACAGCGGTCTGGGACTGTCGCTGGCCGCCTTCCGAAGGCTCGCTATTGAGTTGGCTATTGCGGACTGGGGCTGCTGTGGGGGCTGGAACCCCGGTGCTGGAGGTACCGCGCGTCCTGGTATGGCGGGTGCGGAGCCGATGGGAGGCCGGGGAGCTGACGGCGGTTTTGGCGCTGATGATGTTGTTTCTGAATCTGATAGGTACGAAGAACTTTGGGCCGCTGCAGAAATAGAACAGATATGTGAGTGGTTATACCTTCGGATTTCAGGGGGCACACTAGCTTACCTCCAGTATCTACGCCTCCACCGCGTTTCTTGAGCTTGGGCATGCCGCCGGCGAACAAGCCTGCCAATGCTGGCGCTGGTTCCGAGGGTGCTGCTGGCGTTGTGCTACTACTCCTTAGATCGCTCTGGCTCCTTGGTCTGTTCCCTGGAATAGGGGGCGCCAGGCCAGCGGGCGTCGGTGCCTTTGGAAGGACTGGGATGGGTGGTGCACCTCCTATTGGCGGTCCTCCGCCTCCCCCGGATGGTGCTCCCACTATGGGCGCGGATCTATCGTTCGTCACGGCCTTTTTCAAGGCTCTGCCTTTTTGGATGTCGCCTAGTAGGGCTCCCTAAGGTGCTTGTTAGCCACGGAACATCATGCAAGTGGAGGATATGCGGCGTACTCGGCCAGCGCCTACTGCTGGAGGCCGTCCTGGCAGGTTCCCAGGCGGAGGGGGTGCTGGAGGCGGTGGACCCCCTATGCCCGGCGGCGGCATGGGAGGTGGTGGAGGTGGAGGAGGCATGTTGGCGGCGGTCTCGCTCCGTACTCCTCAGAGTCCTGTGTCTGGATCTTGCCAACCGGCCGTTGAAGCCTCGGATGGAGACTGCCTCGGCAGGGGGTCGCGGCTGGTGTTGCACAACTATACGCGAGCAGTTCGGGTATCGTGTCCGGGTATCGTGTCCGGGTATTGTGTTCGGGTATTGTAATCGGGCACGGTCGAATGCTACAGAATGGCTAATCTAGCGGTAGAGAGATATTTAATTTATTCCGTAGAAAAAGACAAATGGATGTATAGTACAATTTAATAAAGAGCAATAATAATCGTGGGCTTTGATTCACTGCTGGGCTTGCACAAACTCCAAAAATGAAATGCGCAGGGCTGGGACGACGACGCGCAATGCAGTTCAGAGGATGGGATGGATGGATGCCTTGGAGGTTGATGATGATCAGGTACAGGTGGAAAGCGGTTAGGCGGGCTGGCGGGCTGGCGGGCTGGCGGGCTGACGTTGAATTGAGCTTTCAGCCACGCGTGTCGTCACCCACCACTGAAACAGGCCTGGACCAACTGTGGCGCAGCATTCAATAGTGGGTGCCTGGTGCCACCCCACACCCCACCTAGCAGTACATAGTTACATGTACATAGGTACATACTAGTGTCCCGAGGTCATATGCAGATTATGTAAGAGTCTCTTATGTAATACAATTCATCCCACTGGACGGACGATGGATCTGCCAGGGATCTAGAGCCCCTACATACAGCTACAGTACGTACAGCTCCAACGGCTGAACTCACCAATGTCGCATCCAGATCATCGTGAATTTTCTCAATTGGCCTAGCTGCCGAGCTTCGTTGAACCTCCTCTCGCAACGACTACAACCACCATTGACTTACCGGCGACCAATTGAGCTCGATAGCAGCTCTCATTCCAGTCATAAATGTCTGCGGTACCTTCGGGTACTCTAGGAATCGCTCGCACCATGTCCCGACCCGGTGCTGTACCGCGATCTCGCTTCATATGCCAAATCTGCGACTCGATATCTACCAGAGGATTTCACTCCTCCAGGCCCATACTGGCCTTGCGCATTGTCCGTAAGCCTCGACCTCAGCCGCAGAAGGGCGCTGCCACATCAGAGACAGCCGCCAGGAGCCTAATACCCTCTGGGGTGAAATCTGCTCGGAATACAAGGGAGGAAAATGAACCGACCTTGAAACGAGCGCGCAAGGCGACTAGCGAAGAATTGGCATCCCTCACGGATATGATGACCTACTTGGAAAAAAGTAAATCCCAAGTTTTCGCACATCGACTGATCCCCCCGGAGGCAGATGTGAGCGCCGCTCTCCAGGCCTGCCGTGTCCTCGCCGATTACATCATGGACGACGACGTGCAACCTCAAATAGCGCATATGATTAACGAGCTGGACACGACGGCCTCTGAACTACTCTCGCTCGACAATACAAGCCGCTCACAGGCTTCAAAATCTCCAAAATCCCCGGCTGTCAAGATGACAGCTCAGGTTCAGCAGATGATCAACAGGATATCAGACACTGCTTACGCCATTCTTGCTCATCCTCCCGTCTTTATCAGTCCAGCCCTGCTTGAGCAATACGTTGGTGTCCAGGCCCGCCTGATCAAGCCGGAAACCCTACCGAAGATATTCCAATTGTATGCGTCTAAGCCCATGCCTCGCGAAGTCGCGGGGTCTCTTAGCTACGTGAAGCAGAACCCTAACAAGATTGCAAATGCAATTGAACCTAAGATCATTGAGAAAGCTCTCGACACGGCGATCGAAGCCCGAAATTTGGATGCGGCCGTGGGGATCATCGAGAATAGTTACCGAACTACCGCTTTCATTCGGGCCAAACTTCTGCGCAACGCTCTACTCCCCGCGGGAACATTCGCGGCCACGCCTGTAGCAGCGTATATACTAGCAATGAACTTTTCCAGCCTGCAACAGACCCTTGATACCGCTATCGCGACGAAGGTGGCTTTTGCGGGAATTCTGACCTACGTGGGTTTCACAGGCTCCATAGGTCTTATCGCGCTGGCGACGGCAAACGATCAGATGAAGCGGGTTACGTGGGCTCCCGGTGTCCCTCTACGTCTGCGATGGCTCAGAGAAGAGGAACGAGCCGGGCTGGATAAGGTCGCCTGCGCGTGGGGATTCCGTGAGCAATGGCGCCAAGGCGAGGAAGAAGGGACGGATTGGGATGCGCTACGCGAGTATATTGGCCACAAGAGTATGATGCTAGACCGAAGCGAGCTAATGGAGGGGATGGAATAGCCGCGGAGTTGAAGTTATCATTATCAGTCTATGACGAGATGCGCATACATTCACACACACACACACACGCACGCACGCACACCCAAAAGCTTCGTTCCTGTTGAATTCACCGAGGGCCGTCCAGCAATCTAAACTCACAAGAACTGCCAAGCGAGATCTCTCGGCATTCAAGTATTGATGTGGATTGTTTTGTTTTCGCCAAGGGTCTACCAGCGGCTCTGCCTCGCTCCGTCGCAGGTGCCAAGCAGCCTACCAGAAACCAAAGGCTATACTGAGACTAGGGATCTTTTGACGGCAAGAGCCATTACGCCGTTTTGTATACTTTTGTGATATCCTAACTATGCCGCTATCCATCCATCATAGCCGTCGAGTCTCCACCTTGGGTCGAGCAAACCTCTCCCAAGGTCCTGGGGGTCACCCAGCAAGAAGGTTCCACTAAGTTCCTGACTGCAGATTGCCCTATGTATTGACCTGATTCATCATACTCCGACGGCTATCTATGATGAACCAGCCCGTAAAGGCCTCTCACTCCCCTCATTGTCTATATAGTGGGAAGGCACGATCGTATCTAGGTTGTATGATATCTTGAAAGGAACGATGAACGCCTGCGAGGATCCTTAATATAACCTCTTCGATATTTTTAGCCACACTCGTATCTAGTCGTGTGAAAGTCACTTCCAACCTTCTTTATTTTTATCAACCTACCTGATTTTTTACTCGACCTAAGATTCTACGGAACTTAGAGGAGCATCTTCATATATTTACCAAGACGGCATCCGTGTTCTCTGCTCACCGCTGTCGTCGTTCCTACAAGCCCCCTGTTGTTACACTGCGATAAGAATGGGCGGGCAGTTCACACCCCACGATCCCGAGAGATGTCGACACTATGCCCAATTTGCCGCCAACCTCAAAAAAGTCCATTTTGACGTGATCTACTGGACGTTCTTCATAGCCGTGATTGGGATCCTGTTCCTCTCATCCTGGATCTATCAATGGTAACCAACCACCCAGCCGTGATATAACCACAGACACCTAAAGAATAACGAATGTATCTAATAAATATACGTCTTATGTAGGATAATGGTGTACCGCGAGAAGGCCGGGTTCTGCGAATACAAGTTCCGGAAGAAACTGGTGCTGGGCATCGCCGTCTGCACGGCGCTGTTCCTGCTGGCCGCGGTCATGCTGGTGATGGAGGTGTACGCGCTCTTGGCGCTGCAGTTCTGCGACGGCGAGGACCTGATGGCGCTCTACTGGGCCACGTGGACTATGCTCCAGCTTGGCTCGGAAATTGCGATCTTGGGCATCGTGATGGCGCTTTGGCATCATCTTTATGACGTCCGACACCCGTGAGTGTTTCTATGTTCCACTTAGGCTACATTTCCGGCTAATGAATGTTGTAGATTGTGGGCTCTTGCGCTGGGGACTCCTGTGCTTGTTGTTGCTGGGTTCGGCCATATCAGTATGTGCTTCAATATTTCTTCGCCCTTGTTCATCTTGTTTGGAGCAAGTTCTACTACTTTGAGTCTCGGAACTCCTTGCTTCTAAACATTTCTTGAAGCTTTTTACATAGGCGGATCACTAACTCCCGGTGTTATAGTCCAGATAGCACTCCGGATGTTCTACAAGAAAGCCAAAGCACGTAGGAGATCACGACGCGCATCCCGCAACGGCGTGTCTACATCTTCTTCTGCGTACGTTCTACCTAACAGACAATTCTAACCAAGACTGCTTCCATACCTACTACTACTCTTGTTTATCGCATGCTAACTGCATTTCAGATACTCCATCGAGCGGGAGAAAGAGCAGCCCGAGCAACGCGTCGAGACCGGACAATTGATGTACTTCACCATGGACGTGGGCAACGACGACCGCGTCAAGCACTGGCCGTCCTTCGTCGGCATGGAGGACGGCAAGGCCATCGTGCAGCTGGCTACGCACTCGGAGGCCTTTTCGAGTAGTAGTAGCACCTCGCGGATGAGTCCGGCTTCGGGATCCGGCAGACGGTGACATTTGGGTACTTGTTACTACGTGGGTGTTGGGGTGCATGTAGGTAATTCCACGGCTGTGGCTACGGTGGTTTGGTAGATGTTGTATGCGTTCAAAAGCGAAGCAATAACTTCTCAAGTTTTGATGACTTTATATCTTTACCGTGAGTGATTTGAAGTAAGAGGTCTGAAGACTACCTACATCTACGAATACCAGGGTCCGTTATACTGGCAACTCAGACATGAAACCTGGGATGCGATTTCCCCGTGTTTACAACTCAAGAAGCATCAACAGTCTAAGAAAATATGGGAAGAACATTGGTATGGCTTCGTGTAGGGCTAATTGAATAACTCGAGTTACACCTGTGTTTAGACTGAGTATTCGGAATCCGGGACTTCACGGTGTCTAGCGGCGCAAGCTAGCATGCAACTAGGGGACTCTGCGGACAGAAGTCCGCATCCGTTCCCACGCTCACGCGCAAGGGAACAAGCACATGGCATTATTTACTTGCTACCAATCGTCTGCATGTGAGAGGCGCGGACACGGGCGCGGTGTAAAGGTCTAAAGGACTACCTACATGTGTAATAAGCCAAGAAGATATCATACCGACTGCCCATAGCGCTAGACCCCATGCCGGACATGACTTAGGTATACAACATGCACTACGCGAGTTAGATAGATACCCGCCAGTCTGGGCTGAGCGCATAGACACTTGAGTATGTAGACTAGGCGGTGGATCTGACGTCTAGTACCTGACTATGCATAGTCAATTAGATGAGCCAGCAGCGGAATGGCCAATGGTGGTGGTAAGAATCGAACTTGAGTTCACGGATACTGCGTAGCTCCTGGGCTTCGGTAGTCGTGGTAATAAGAGAGCCGCTGTAAGTAAGTATGCCTACATATACGACTTAAGTCCCGCTCAGTTCTGAATGAACACTTAGGAAGTTCACTAATATCTACTTGCTTACGTATATGCGCAATCCATGTTGTCTACATTAACTAGGTAGCATACATATGAAACCCGCGTCCGCGCCCGCGGGTTCCGCAACCCTGGTACTTATTAGCTCAACGCAATTGCGACTCTGATCAAGCAACCCGCATTAGAATCTGTTACATACGTACCTAACCTATGCGCCCAACGACCGGGCAGTCAATTGGGCTGACGGGTCCGAGATCTCTCTCATCTAGAACTCGAGCTCGGAAACTACATATAGCCTATTGCTAATGGGAATTGATAAGCATACTATGTACATGAGGTCTAGTGCCCATGTAAGATGGCATAGGTTGCACATGGCAAACGAGGTATATGCGTCCGAGGCATGCGGGCAGATAAGCAGGCAGGCAAACGGTAATCTGTACGTAGGTGGTAGGTTAGAGAGATCCATATAGATAGACGAGTGCCGATCCTGGGTGTCGATCAAAAATGGGCTCAGCTCTTGGGGGATTGACTAGTTATTATTAGTTAGGACTTGAGGCGCCGGGCCGGGGCTGTGCCGCGGACTCCAGTCGAAGGGGAATGTAACAGAAGAAATATGACTAGTTTGTGGGTTTGCTATTTGTTGATATTGGCGATGCAGGTGTTGTCAGATTGGGAAGAGGACCCAAGGTTTGGAACGGTATCTTGGGTTGGGGTTGTTCTATCAGCATACTTATAAAGTCGACCATGTCAAACTCAATATAGTTTATTTCAAGAGTATTTATTCTTATTCTTACGTCAAACCCGACATTTCAACAAGTTAGGTAGTTGAGATTTCCCGAGAGTTGTCTAAGGGACAACACCTAACCTCTTGCACAAGATCAGGGGTGGATGAGAGAACTGGCGGCGGTGATGACGACAACTAGACTTCTCCGGTGCAGCGGCTCTATTAAACCAAGACTTTTTTTCTCTCCGCTACGGTTATACACCGAGAGCGTCCCGTGCATGTGTTTGCGCGTCCCGCCAAGAGACTTGTGAGAGGCCCTACCTACCTATCCGGTCGTAAGTGGGTGAAATTGTACACTGCCCCTAATGAACTCATGTTGTAGATAGATAGATGCCCAAGACCCGCGCACTACGACTGCCGAGAGATAAACTCATTCCCCATCACCCCTGATTGATAGGCTACCTCCCTTGCCCATTTTCCTTTCACCTTATTTTCATTTTTTCCTGACCGCCAACCATGCCAAGCCGCCCTTGATGACAGTAGCCACTTCGTTTTTTTCGAGGAGGATTCAAAGGAAGATTACATATGTAGTTTCGACGCCTGTCAGATTAGCTTGGCTGCTGCAGAAGGGGGGGTGCGATCCGTGCCCCGGGATGCTGGGTAGTTATAGTTAGTTAGCTGATGGAGATTATTTTGACTTTGACTTTCTTCTATTGAACGGTGGTATGGTATGTAGACGAAGAGTGATGATGACTGGCTACACGCGACCCGCCCGTCCCACCTGCAAGATCTCGCCCGTCTGCCGGTCGTCGCTACGCAGGACGGGCCAGCTGGCGCCGTCCGCCTTGTACAGGGTGACCTCGAGCTTGGTGCCGAGGACCTTGTGCGTGGACTTGTCCGGGTCGACCAGGCCGAACAGGGGGACCGTGGCCCTGTAGCGCTTGGGCTGGGCGTCGCTCGTCGGCAGGTCCAGTACCAGGGCCTGGGGCTCGAACTTGACCGTCGCCTTGGCGCTGTCGATCTTCTTCAGGAAGAACGACGCGATCACCGTCGAGGGCGTCTGGTAGAAGTCGTGGCGCACCGTCTCGAGCAGCTCCTCCCCGCTCTCGTCAGACGCGGCGGCGGACTGCTGACCGCCAGCCTTCTGGCCCTTCTTGTCCTGCCCGGAGCCTATAAACAGGTGTCGCGGCGACGTCTTGCACCCCTCGATCTTCATGAACTGGTCGAACTCCAGCACCCGCCGCTTGCAGCAGGTGTAGCCCTTGCTGCCCTCGTGGAAGATGGGGGCGCCGGGGTGGTGGACGCACTTCTCGTCGTCGGATCGTGGCACGCCCTTCTTGTACGCGGCGTTGCAGCCTTTCCGTCTGCACACCTTGCCATCTGGGATCTCAAGGGACGGTTCGTCGTCTTCGGACTCTGGGGGCGGAGGGGGCGCAGTAGGCGTTGGCTGTGGGGCGATGGGCGCGCGAGTGGGTGCGGCTATGGCTGCTTCGGAGAGCTTGGTCGCCAGTGATTGTGACGGCGACTCTGCGTCTGCATTCTGCGGGTCCTTCTTCTCGATCTCGGGCGGCAGGTCTGTGGTGCTATGCTTGCCCTCGGTGCAAGGGGGGATCTCGAGGAACTCGTCGAAGGTGAGGACGCGAGGCTTGCAGCACTTCCAGCCTGGACAGAACAATATAGAGTTTAGCGGCGGCTATTCTAGCTATTACCTACCTAGGTAGTCATATACATGTACATTGCATAGGCACTTACCCTTCTGACCCTCGTGGAAGATGGGGGGACCCGGATGGTAGACACAGACCTCGTCCGGGTCAGTGTAGACCTTGCCACAACCCTTGTGGACACACTTCTGGGCCATTTTCAGACACCCTTTGTGCTTTTCTCACGATATGTGATTCAGTGTTCCAGAGACTTGAGCGGTGACCTTGGTCAAATGAATAAATCGGCAAGTTGATTGCTAGTTGGCTGGATATCACTAGATATCAGCAGAAGCTGGTGGAAGATGAGAGACGCCCAGAGCCCGGAATGTATGTAAATTCACCGCCTGCCGTTTGAGATGGCCTTCGAACTTTTTGCCCTTTTCTGCCCTGGCAAAAGTCCCCCACAGCGCCTATGACGCACTTTACAGGGGTCGAAAGCCCTGAGGCACTAGCGTTTGTCAGCTTCCGGGATGTCAGTGTAACGTAGTGCAGCTGATAGTAGCTGTCATAAACTTATATGGCAGCTGCTGCCGCCTGCCAGCCTGCCCAAGACCTAACCTCCTTCATCGGTTCTTCCCACACCATTTGCAAATGGAGAGTGTCAACCTTTATTAGACTAATAATAACTCATAGTTCACCTTAGCTGATCTGGATATCTATATGTAGACACAGATATACACGGATATCGTACGATTAAATTAACATACGATTTCTCTCCTCAAATTTGTGAAGTCCATTCTCCTATACTTCGGAATTTGTTTAGCAGTCTACACTTTTTCAACATCTTCCGAGATGCAAGCGACGCGCAGATTGCTGCAGTACGCCTGCCGGATCACGCTTTTCACGCGTGAGAACTGCGGACTATGCACGGAAGCTAAAACGGTTCTCTCCGACGTCTGGGACTCCCGGCCTTTTCAGTTCAAAGAAGTTGACATCATCAAATCTGATTCCAAGCCTAGCTGGCGCGATCTGTATGAGTTTGATGTGCCAGTGGTATGTATTTGGCTCTCCTCGTCTCGTATAAATAGCTCAGGACCTCGATACTAGACTTACACCAATGCAGTCACATGAGTTCTAGTAACTAAAAACTGATATCTTGACAGATCCACATCAGCAAGTCGTCAGCCCCGGAGGAGCACCCGGAAGCTGCTGCAAAGGCCATCTCGCTCATGCACCGGTTCACTGCTCACATGGTCCATGAAAATATGAACCAAGCCGAAAAAGAATAAGAGATCTGTCCATGTTTTAGGCTGAGCTCTCTGCTAGTGTCAAGTACTTTCAGGTGTGAATTCATTCAGTTGCCAGGTTGGCTATACCTGGCTTACCTCTGCGTGGCCCAACTTAAACGAGCCACCACCTTTATGTCCGAATTATGATCCTCACAGCTGATAATACCACGCGATAATTCCCCCAACTATTGACTTTCAGGTTGGTGAGGTTAGATGCCTCAATATCATACCAGCATACTCAATATGTTCCACCAACCTTAGGGGCTTCCTGCCCCCGAGCAATACTCAGTGACCGGCCCAGCGACGTTTGTAATAAACTCGCATCAAGGGCAGCGCTTATCATATGGAAACCTCTATCGGCATATTCTTTTGCCTGTTCTGGGCTTGTGGCAAAGAATCCGCACTTCTTTCCCGCCATATTAGTCGCCGCCAAGATACGATCAATGGCTGCGTGTAGTTCGGGCTTCATGACACCATTTAAAATCGGATAGCCGACTAGAGCCTTCCGATTCAGCAATTTCTCCTCTTGGACAGTTCGTGGAAGAAATGGTATTTTGATATATGGTTCGGGAATCAAGAACTTCTTAATGTATTGTTGTAGGGCATTTTTGCTTTTGAAACGAAACAGGGAGGGTAGTAAAGGAAGTTACACTACTTACGATTATTACCTAAATCAAACGGCCCCACAAAGAGGACGTCGATTCCCGGAATGGCAGCGATATCCTCGACTACGTTAAGCGCCTCCCAGGTTTCGATTTGCACCATGGTGAGGAGCGAGTCGTTGGCCTTCTGCAAATACTCCGTCATGGTTGGCGCAGGGTTGAATCGCTCCATGGCAAAAGGGGATCCGAAGCCACGTCGACCTTGGGGAGGGAATTTGGATGCTCTGACGATATTCTTGGCTGCTTCGACAGAACGAATGAGAGGGACCAGTACCTAGTTTGTCAGCATTTCGTTTCTAGTTTCGCGCGACAACCACCTACGCCGTGTGCTCCAGCATCGAGTGCACCTTTCAAAACGTCAGCCGTATGTGGTGGGAGGGGGGATCCGATTCGACTTACGCTTGACCATCCATCCTTGTATGCTAGGTATCCTCACGATGGGACTGACCCCACAACTTGCTATAGTTGGGACAGCCTCATGCATAGCAGCGTCTACGTGTCACATCAGTCTTTGATGATTTCATATTTGGAGACGAAGAGTCGGGTTTTATATCAGATCCTAGAGCTCAGGGATGGCTTCTCAATCGAAGGAGACCCATACCATCGATATTTCCATGCTCGCAGTCCACCATGACCCAGTCGACCCCCGACCGGGCCAGTATCCTCGAGATATTCTGGCCAGGAAGCGTCTGCCAAAGCCCCATGCTAGCACCTTCATTGTTGATGAAGGCGTTCTTCAACGCGACTCCTGGCAGCATTTCGGGAGAGGATTCGCTCGATGAAGATGAATACATAATCTTATAATTAGAAGGATATCGCTTTAGACCTGACGATGGAATCCGCCTGAGGGGAGCAGCAGCTCGGGTTATGAGCGTCATTGATCTAATGTTGCTAGGCAGGACTATCTCATGAATACCTAAACATCAAACGATTTGTGAGATGGAACCACTAATGAGAACCGCCCACGTTGAGGGTTGAGTGTGTGTTAGGTACCCGACAGGTGTTCACGCGGGTAACCGGATTATACCCCACCTCGGCCATTTCCTGACCTATATGTATGTGGTATTCCCATCGGGGCGGGGTAAAACTCCAGTATTATTCATCCCCGTGCAGTGATCCAAAACCACATAATCATTTGACATTTCCAATCGTGGGGGTCATACGTTAGCACTCCAGAGAAGGAACCTAAAGAGCGTTCAGACCTCAAACCTCACAAGGGCTTAGACAACAGTCTCAGATCCCAGAGCTACGCTGTTACTGCAACGAGTGTCACAGGCCTTGAATGTGTATACGCTTTCAGACGTTACATCGCCCGCAGTGCGGCTCAAGGCGAAGCCCCAGCTCGAACCCGATTTCCCCTCACGTCGCCGAGATGACTAGCATTTCGGGTCGGTCCGCAGGCTCTATTCTAGTGTGCTGCGCGAGGGGAGGGCTTTGATAGGCTGATGCCGCTGTCTGTTAACCCTCTCTTCGCCATATCGCGGAGCTTACTGGGCCGGGTAGTCCGGAATTCGAAATTGATTGTATACTTTTACTTCAGCTCATATGATATAATGAATCTCTAGTGATTGGTTCCTATCAGTATGTCCAGTCGTTGCAGAATGATGGTGCGGGTTGAGTAGTGCGAGATCCTTAGTAAGCACCGACCGGCCGGCGCCGGATGCTCGACTTCATGACCCCACTCTCGTGCGAAGGCCGGTGCCTTGGCGTTTCCGGAGTCGCGCCGCGTTGATGTGATGGATGGATCCAAGCAACGAGATGTCTAGAGCGTGTCCTTGATGATGTATGATATACCGAATACGTATAATGATATATTTGAGTATGGAGTCTGCGCCAATGGATCAAATAGTCTCACACCTTGGTAAGGGGGATCGTTTGCTGTTTGACCCTGAATCGCCGGAGCTTAGGTGGTGCAGCCGGTAACCAGAGACGAATCATCAACGTGGTTCTAAGTGAAATTTTCCAATGGCCTCGTTCTTGTTTTGAGGGGGCATAGGCTAGAAGACTTACTGAGGGCCAAATGGTCAATATGTATAAACAGCAGAGAATAATGCCCAGTCCTAATATTTACTTGAACTCTCTCCCTTTCTCTCTCTCGTTTTAATCTCATGGTATTCCCCTACTCTCTACAGCTGTTAGCATCAGCCTTGTTAACGAATATATACTCCTTATTGTGACCTTAGCCTTATTTAAGTATCTAGCTTAAAGAAATTTAAGTAATCTTGTGTCTTCATTGCTCGCCCCGTTTCATTGCCTTAGAACCTAGTGACCATTGCCATTTATTTTTACGACTAGTTCATATGTTTGAGTGTCTAATTGTACCAAATACAGTAGTGTACATGATTTCTTCCCATGTTTCGGACAGTAATTGAAACATCCAATGGTTATATATCTGGTATCTACCGGTGGATTTATTTCTTTATAGATACCAGAAAATGCAAGTTGATGCCATTTATACACATCCATCACATAGCTTTCAAACCCTTCTGCTATTGTCAAGATAGAGGTAGCTATTATGAAGCCCCTTTCCTTCCGGAGTTTGGGAAACCGTTGGTCTCGAGAGCGCACTATGTAAATAGGATCTTCTGAGAAACTAACATTGAGCAATACAATGAATCAGTTCAAATTGATGAACTAGTTGCTATGACAGTATCACACATATGACGGTTGCACACACAATAATTGTGAACTATAATAATGTTACGTACTCTGAAGCGCCCCGAAGATGTGTTTATACTGAAATAACATTCAAGTAGAGACACATCTGACTAGGCCAAAGCCCAACCCTCTTTCCACGATAATCTCTTTTCCGACGTCCTTGTTAGGTATTAGGTATCAGTAAGAAAGGTAACAAGTTGATGTAATAGTATCGAGTCCAATCATGTGTAGTGTAGGTATCTACTTGCAATCTCTAGTGAAAAATGCTACATAAAGGTGTCAAGTTTATTAGACAGCATGTAGCTCAAGGTGGGTAGGTAAATCGCAGTCATTCCAACAAAAAATAATATCATTTAACCCACTTTAAACAATTATCAACCATCAAGTTCTGCTCGTGGAGCACCGCACCTCCAATCCACGTAACATCTTCCAGACGTTAGCCCATTCTGTATAATAGCATGTGTAATTGCCTATCGTGTTCCACTTGCTCTTCTCGACTCAACAAAAGATTATGGCTAGAAGCAACACTGTCAGCGAATCCACTTAATTGCTTTATCGAGAATGCGGAGTACTAACACCGTAAATCTCTGATCCTGATATGCTTGGACTTCTTTCTCAGAACTGGCTTCATCCTTAGCTTTTTCTATGTCCTGAGTTCCTGCTATGTCCTGAGGTCTTGCTATGTCCTGAGCTCTGACTTCTTCCTGAGCTCTGGCTTCATCCTCAGCTTTCACTATGTCCTGAGCTCTGGCTTCTTCCACAGCCCTGGCTTCTTCCACAGCCCTGGCTTCTTCCACAGCCCTGGCTTCTTCCTCGGCCTTTACTATGTCCTGAGCTCTTGCTACCTCCTGGTTTCCGATTGCCTCCAGGGCTCGGGCTGCCTCCAGGGCTAAGAATTTTTCTTCAGTTATGGTAAACCTTGCAGTCCCCGCTCTTTCTCTCTTTCCAACAGCTCTCCTCTTTTCAACAGCTCCCCTATTTCGAACCGCTCCCCTGTTTCCAACAGCTCCCCTATTTCTAGCGGATCCCCTGTTTCTAATCGCTCCCCAAGTTCTGGTTGATTCTGCGCATCTGGGTTCTTCCTTAACCCCAACTTCTTTGACTTTGATTTCCTCTTCAGCTCTGGGTCCTTTCTTGGCTTTAGCTGCTTTTCCGTCGCCAAGCAGTCGTACCCTTGCAGCTCTGGATATTTTTGCATCGGTGGTATTTTTCTGAGCTTTGGGCTTTTTATAAGCGTTATCTATTTCGATAAGTAAAGCTGCCTTTCCAGATTTGCCTTCCTTTATAAGTCTGGTTTTTTCTTCATCTATGGCGTCTTCACAAGAGTTGCAGAAGCCGTTTTCGATGCCTGTTTCGTCGCAGCCTTCGCATTTCTTCGGAAGCTTTCGGCGCAAGATCTGCTGTTTATATGCCTTCCTTTCCGAACAAAAAGAGCAGGATTTAGGTCTCTTCTTGGGATTGCTATGGGTCAAGTCTCCGCGCCTGCTCTTGATTGTCGCGTATATAAGCTTGTTCGGGCATTTCTGGCATATCCCCGATGTCCCTTTGCGTTCTCGCTCGTCCCTTTTCTTTACAGCAGCCGGGGTGAACGACAGCTCATTGCCTTTCTTGGCCATTAAGGACGTTAGGTGTATGAACAATGTGTAAAAGTCTCTTCCCAAAAAAGCTAAGGAAATATGGTTCAATCAATATTATGGTAGGAACGGTTATGTGGTGTAAGGTAGAGATGGAGGCGTCTATGAGAACCCTCTAGCTGGGGCGTTGAGCCGTCCATTTTAAGCACCTAAGGTAAAGGTACAAGAGCATTTGCACATGAGGGAGACAGCAACTACTCCTGGTACCAGCTGATGTGACTCATGACAATATGATTATGTTGGACAAAGCATCGTCCACGAGATCGATATGTCTTGTGGCTCACTACGACATCACAATGCACCTATCCCCTTTGTTGGATGTTGGTGCGGTTTGCTATAATATTGTTCTATGATGATCATAAGCACCGTGTGCCCTAACGGAAATGTTTCACATGTATGTTGGATGTTAGTATCCTCCAATAGTTGGTCCTCTTTGTCCTCTATCCGAGGAAAAAAGGCCTTGTTTTAGGAATTGTTGGTACTTCGTGTTATTTGAACTATCCGTCTCTTTGTTGGAACTGTTCCTCATCGAGAATATCAAACATGGTCAAGTTCTATATGGGGATATTGGTCTAGAGGATCCAATTACTTCTTTGATCCCTTCCACTACGATTGCATTGCTGCGGCCTCATGAACGCAAGCCATCATCCTCCTCCGCCCACAAACCCAAGTAACATGCCGTGTGTGTACGAGGCACGGGGCGATAACAAACTGCAGTTTGTGCTTCCCATGCTTTAATTATGAGAGAATAACCCCCTCCCCTTCCCCCCTTTGCCACGGATTCGTAGCCGCCACTCTCATGTCATCTCTCGGAAAGCCTTTCGTCTAGAGCCAAGTGTTGGAGCCAACATGCCTCCCGTCCGAGAGGTAGTGGTGTGCTTCTTGTGTGTGCAAACAGTGACAGTCCTCGTAAGCGCAGAACAAATGAGTCAACCCCCCTAGTTCACTCGCAACAGTCATCTGAGCTCATACAGTGGCACCCGCGGAACCGGTATCTCGCCGATGAACACCATCTCGAGGCCTTTCTGCCCAAACATCGCTTGGGAGCCTTTCAGGTTTGCTACGGGCTGTATGGCATCCGATCTGTCACCGTATTCCAAAAAGAATGCTATACGAACTCAGACTCCTCTATCGTCCTATGACGAGAGACAACGAATACATCCGAGCGAGCTACATACCTATCTGCGGGTCATCTCGAACGACCTTTGCGAGTTGGTTATGCTGCCAGACTGAAACTACCAACGTGTATTCGCACGAACCACTCGCCACTGCATTTATTTTCCGCGAATGACACATACTCTCCCACCTCGACAACGAATGTTCCAACGTGACAGTCCCAGATGTACCCTGCCTTTGGCCGTCTCAGCCTATCGACCACATATCACTGCTCAAGCATGCCTCCCTACTCGAAAGCTTCTTGCTACAGTTGTTCTTCATCAACATCGTGATTCTCATTATTGACGACTTAGTTTCAGGAAAATTATCTGGCTTTCTGACATAAAGCATTTAGAAAAAAGGCTCTACTAGACAATAGTGAGTCCATTCGCATATCCACGCACTGCTACCCTCTTCTCAATCTCGCCCGTTGATCTAGAGCAGAAAGCTCAACGCAATGTCGATCTCCATCACGCTCAGTCCGACATCTCAAGGACGAAAATGGCAAACATTCAGGACACCGTCCATCGTCTGCCTCGGCCTGTCCGGCCTCACGCCCCCAGCTCACCGCATCTACCTACACGAGATCCCCCAGATGATACAGCAATCAAGGAGGCTACATTACCTTGTAGAGCAGGGGTTTGTTCGTGGCGGCGTCTACCATATACAGAGCAAGCGACCCCACGAACCTACCTCTGCCTCCGATCATCACGAGTCGGAGACTGTACTCCCTGAACAAGCTCACCCCGAGACAACGTTTGCTATCTGCAGCTCTCCGCGTCGAATATTGTGCGTTTTAGTCCTGCTCGCGACCGCGGCCCAGCTCCTGGGCATCCTGTCGGCGTTCAGCGACACCTACGACGCACCGCGCTTACCCACTGCGCTAGATAATATGGAAAATATTATGTTTTGCCTTCGCGCCCTGAGGACTTGGTGGCACTGGCTCGTGGGGTTTGGTTGCCTGCTCAACTTCTCTGTCCGGGAGACATGAGACTGCTCACGCTGGACATGGGGGCCGAGTCTATTCCTAATTTATTTGAAGACATCTCCAGATCTCGTTTTAGTCGGTCCATGTCAGGCTTTTGTGAGAGGCTACCAAGCTCAAGTTTGGCAAAGGGGGGCACTAGACGTGTTACTAGTGAGTGTTGTATTTATTTTACACGAGGCGTCAGTTCTTACTGTTGGACCCTTCAGGGTTGGTGTAGATGTGACTATTCTTAAACAGCACTTGTTTGTTCCATCACTAGGAACACCCTCTAAAGTCGGGACAATATTATTTATTTTAATTTATTTCGTCTACCGAGATCTTTATCGATGCCTTCTGCGCAGCCCCGTAAGCACTCCTCAAACATTATGTAGCTACGTAATAAGATTGATTCAAGATCTAGTAAAATCTACTCAGTGATCCCCAACGTACGTACTCATGATCTTAAATGTCATCATGTGAATGATATTAAATATTCTAAATACTTCGACTGATTACACAATAGTGTTTACCTAGTGGCTGTTTTATTATTCGACTATCGTATTCAACTGGATAGTTCAGTTAGTTAGATGGTCAGGAGGCTCCTAATGCTGTCGCTGGGCCCTCATCAGAGTGTCGACAGACTGTTTGGGGCACATGCATGTCACTGTTAGGTACATAGCATCGACTTGTAAACAAAGGCCAAGGTCCTCGTATATCTTCATCATCCATCATGCCCATATGACTGACATGCAGACAGGTCAAACCCCGACGAGTATCGAGCTATCGCAACCGCTACAAACTCGCCAAAGGTCCACTTGTGTCTCGATTGCTCCATATCCTCAATTATGTATCCTAGGGATCCAAGGAGCATCTCCGGCATGACGCTTAGTCCAACATCACGATAGATCCGTCTCCCAAGAAAGCCTCGGCATGTAGTGCTTCATTGCACAGCCACGTCCGTGCGATCTGTGACCTTGGGAAAGATGATACTACTCAAGTTGACGCGAGTATGCTCTGGCTGTCGCTATCAAGGCCGTCGAGGGTGGAGTCGCGGTTCCGACTAATACTACTCGATCAGAGCAATAGCGATACGGAACACCCTATACACTATTCATACAACGCAAACTTAGATCCTTGGTTCTTTCAATCAACCTGAGGTGCGTGCAGACTGTCCTGGAGTATCATGTGCTGTCGAAATGCCCTAGTTCTTGCTAACGCATTCTGATGGGCAACAGGGTCTAGAGCGTCAGGTACGTTGGAGGGCATATTCTGCATCGCAGAGAACATCTGGCTAAGCAGCTCAATGTGGCTGACGAAGCCGCCGGTCTGGCTAGCTTGATCCAGCAGCGCTTTCTCAGCAGCCCAGTCAGCGCCCCAGATATCTGACGGTATGGCTTCGCCCTCGTAGAGGGCAATCCGAAGGGGCCATTGCAAGCTCGGCCACCACTCGGCATCGTCTGGGTCGAATAGAGATACTATGCCCATGACTTCGCGGCGTGCTACGCCTCTTAGCCACCATACACTATCGAGGCACTTCAGGAGGCTGAAATAACTGGCGAGAATGGCAAGTGCGCGCGGACGACGGGCCTCAAGCAGCTCGACAAAACGTCGCGAAACGGTCGCCAGGAATACCAGCGGCGCGCCAGTATGGGGGATCTTATGAGCCCAGTCTAAGACGGCCACTGCATGTTGATATGCTTGCCGTGTAAGAAGCTGGCTCGCTGGATCATCATCATAGTTCACTATTTCCTCCTCGACACTGGTCAGGAGATGCCCAAAGAAAGTTGCATTTTGTCCAGAGAGGTCGAGGTTGAGCGCAGGCTGAGACTCGATGATGGGGACCACGATGCCGCTGTTCCGCAGCCACTGCCAGCTAGAAGCAACGACGGCCTTAACGCCTTGGAAAGAGTGAAACCACGACAGCGGTAGAACATAGCCATCAGACCGCTCTTTGAGATCGCCGCTATCATCTCTCGTGAAGATACGCGATGCAGTGGACTGGAAGGCAATGAGTGCGGAGGTAAGAAACAGGGCCTCGGCGTTTGATTCATTGATACCCTTGCTCAAACTCGCGCCGTATTCGGATAAGGTGGAGGCCATATAGGAGTGGCTGGCCCGTATGAGGTCCTGGTCTTGGGGAGTATGTGAACGTAGATGGAGAGCAGAGACGGCAAGCAAGGCATCGGCAAGGAAATTGGCGCCGGTGAAAGCAAGATTTGGTACCGTATCCCGCCATATCTTCTCGCTCACTGGGGAAGATATGGCAAGCGTTTCGCATGTAATGGTGGTATAGTGGTGCAGCAGCTTCAATTCCATCATACGACTACTCTTAGAGGAGGCGGTCAACGGGAGAGGCTCAGGATTTCGGTATAAGGGGAGAGGTGTACTAGCAGCTGGTGAGGGTGTGGGAGGAAGCGTGCTCGTCGAGGGACTGTCGCATGGACTGGATATTGTTGTCGCCGGACCGGAAGTCTCACCGGGACTAAATGTGTCGTTTATATGCGGATGTTCGAAGTCGCAAGGAACGCCGTGCTTGGAACAGTTACCGCAACGAGGATGGACCTCATCGCACTGATTGCGTCATGTATTAACTTTCTGTCACGGAGGGAGAAAGCTTGAATTCAAGACCAAGACTAAGTTACCTTGATCTTCCTGACTTTGCATCTCCTACACCCAGCACGAGACTTCTTGTGGGATCTTCGTGGTGGCATTATTACGTTCGTCTCTCGCAGCGTCCAGGGGTCAGGCGCATGATCATAACCGCGATTCAACAGTATTATAACAATTATAAGGTCTAACAAAGGGACATATGACAGGCGAAGCCATCGAGAACAGTTCAACAACAGTTGTTGACACGCCGCAGCAACTATTATTATTTGCTCGGATGCCGGAACGATGAAAATAAGGTTAAGGTGATGGCCTCGATGTGGGGGTCCCAAATCATTGGCGACAGCAATCCCATTATCCCATTTGCCATTGGCATCTGCTCAGCCACTCTGCCACCCCGTCGATCCACCTATCAGTCGACCTAGCCATCGACCCCATCGGCCTATCAGATCAGGCACACGCGCCGACGGCCAATCAATTTGATGGAATTAATGCACTCATGCATATGTGTGCATATGTGTGCATATGTATGCAATATCTAGCGCATTTATGTAATTATATGTACGCGTATAACTCACCACACTATGTACCTAGAACTCAGCACACCGCGCCGTTGTTGAGATGTTATTTGTGCTTGACCTCGACTATATAGACTTGGAAATAGTAATGAAAACGACGGCATTGTTTCCCCCCCGGCTTTACGCATAACATGACATTTCCGTTCCCTCAAGTGCATTGCCCCTATCTGCCGTACCTCTCTACATGAAACATGTATAAGTACCTAACCTAGTTAGCAACACCTAGCACGTATAAGTTTAAGGAGGTAGAACTCAGCCACGCCCATCTACCCTCTCCATCTCCAACTACTGCGAGTACATGTTCCCCTTTCCGCCACCCCATTTCGGCATTCCTAACGTCCCGCCTGTCCGAACGACCTAGACATTTAGGCAGCAAGTTTAGAAAAATATAATTGTCAAAGGTTTATGAACAGAATACAGTTCATTTATACTCGTTTTCAAGCTAAGTTATACACAACCTATGCTGTAGAAGGTCTCTTCCGATATAGGTCTCTTAATCTTCTGGTATGTATTGGTGACTCAATTATGATAAATATTATATACTCTCTTAACCATCTCTCTGCTTCGAGTACATTGACGTTTTCAAGCTGCTCTTCTTTCTGAACACTTTACGGTACGTTGGTGTTGTTGCTGCTATGTTGAGGTCTTAGTTGATAGCATAGATAAACTAGCACACTTTGTTCCGATTGATAGTATCAAATCAGTCACCCTTAGACGTCCACACTAGGTTATTATCAAGCAAGTCAATTATAGAACCTGAGCGAAACTACCAGAGTGGCAGTATTCTATTTTATATAGAGTAGTATTCTGGCAACCTACGCGATGAATGCTATTGTATGACTCAACTTGAAATAGTTGTATCCCCTAGAAGAGGTACGGCAGAGAGGGTGTACGGTTCTAGTATCCTACCGGTTAAAAAGACAGCTGCGTAACATGAACACATTCTGAAAGATCAGTCTTCGAAGTATAGGTACTCCTATACCCTTAGTGACCCCTAACACTCAGAAAAGTTGTTGGTTTGACTGGTAGTTGCAGAGTCTTCATGACGTCTACAAGTTAGTGCGCGTATGCAGTAGATATATATCTACGCCTGATGCATAGGCAAGTAGCATTGAGAAGCTAAAGCTTATGGGAACGGTTAATATAACCGCGAATATAGCTATAACAGCTACGATCCACTAACTTCACGTTTACTGCCTGTAGTATAATGCAAGGGGTTGCGCTTTTACAGTATAGTTTCTTAATTGAATATTATCACAGTTACAATGTGTGCAATGATCATTTAGGTGCTGCCGTGATCACTTTAGTTGACTCAATTAGAATTGTGTAAAGGTCTAAGATCTAAAGTATCTTCTAGTAGCTTAGAAGATCCCTTTTAAGGCACTATAACTAATACCCCTGTTATCGTGACAAACATGTATATCTTTCTACACAGATATTTTACATCATGTAGCCTAGTGTTTTATAGAAGTCCAACCTTTCATGTCAACCCGGTAGTTTCAGAGTGATAACTAATAATAAATAGCAAATGGAATAGTTCAGTGATCTTTCATAAGCTGGATAACTAATTTTTGCACGCTCAGTGCCTGACTACTATAATAGCTTTAGAGTGTAAGCTCCCATTGGTCAAGCGTATACATGTAGAACTGATACCTTCGTTTGGGGTTGTGATGTAGAACTTCGGTATATTTATCCTAGTTGCCAGATTTAGTTTGTCAGCGGTCGACTGTAGGTATTCGCCGTGATAGAAATAGTAGATGTAGATTACTAGTAGAAAAACCAATGGAGGAAAGAGCCGGATTCTGTTAAAGCCTGGAGCCTCCAGGGACCCTTTATAAACCCTTTTATCCTTATGTTTTGTTGTTTTAGCGATGTCGTAATGTGACTTGAAGGATTACATGGCAACATCAACTACGCCTTATCCGCAACATAGTCACTATAACTATAAATACTATCACAACAACTGCTTCAAATCCTCATGCTCTACAATTATCTTTAGCCTTCAACCAAATTAAGAACTCTTGGTAATTTAGAGCAGCTCCATACATCCAAGACCACCACCCTCGTTCGTCTATTATTCTCTTCCATCGCAAGAAGATTTCCCTTTTCGACAGGATATGGCTAAGGAAATGTTATTTAAGTTGAATCCATGGTTCCGTTCATCCTTCCTTTCTCAAAATTGATTCTGGCGTACACCAAGAACTTGCGGTCATTATCCTATGAACTGCCCTACTAGTCTCGTCTAAAGACACAGCCATTTGCCGGAACAAACTTACGGGATGGGGCGGAGTCCTCAACCAGAGAGCCGGCGGCCAGTTCCGCAGAAAAATTCATATTGAGGCATTCTGAAAGGATCTGACTGAATTATGTTATATTAGGATGAGATTACATAGCCGCAAACCAACTACCCTTCCAACATGGAACCACAAGTTTAAGTTGACCCTTAAATTATGTATCATATCGCATCCATGACGTATTGGCGGGTTTCATCATTCTGCCACAAATAGTTACTACAATTCCTCAAACCTCGTATTCATTCCAAAGAGTCTGAGGGAGTCCATGTATAAGCTGGGTGCTAAGTAAACATTGACGCAAAAGTAGGCGACAACTTGCTGCAGAAATTTAACATGGAATGATAATAAGGACATGGCGAGCGTGACGGAAAGGTTTACATTATACGCGTCTTGAGGCTGAGCAGAGGGGCGGAGGTGGACGGCAATTTGCCGGGATGCGGAGCCGTTGAGGAACCGCTTTACATGATTTGTTCTCGGGAGGCGATCCGGATACCTAATGTGAGGCGGAGCAAATTGCGTGAGATGGAATTGATTCCGCACATCCCGGAGCTCTAACATTTGATTTAGTACACGGAATCGACCGATCGGCTTGACTCTGGGCCTTCTGTTAGGAGTCTTGATCATGTGGAGTACTGGCAAGGACAAGGCCTCAAGGAATTATATAACAAGCACTCATAAACTACTATAAATGGAGAGCAATGCGAGTCATTTTCAATGACCTTATATTCCAGTGGGACCCCGATAAGGTCGTTCGATTCCAGTTATTTTTGCTTCACTCTTGTTCGTCACATCCTGGTCATCTTGTCGCCCATGCCTTAATCTAGCCACCACTGCATCGATACAATTACTTACACAGGAACGCCAATCGTGCAAGCCAAGTACAAAAGGAGACCAGTATAATAGTATACAGGAGATATCATAACTGCTGATCGTATGCTGTAGTCGAAGAGGCTCTGTCGGTATATGGGCGATATCCACCTCATGAAAGCTCTAGGCTACTGATACCATAAAGCCAACGAAATAGCAAATCCACCCGGGTAAATCAGCAATGAGACCACGGGTAACGTTCAATCGGACCCAATCAGCAATCGCGGTGCAGTTATCTTTCCCCTTGTCTCTGTTGACGGCCTGATGATCCGTGATGGTGCTCATCAGAGCCATATCCCGAGGCGCAAAAGCAAAGTGCATGAGGCTGAAGCAAAGACCAGCTGCGTAGAAGCCCGAGCCAAGCCTGCTGATGCCTCCAACCACCAGGTTTCCCACAGCAGTCCCAATTGCGAGCGGATAGAGAGTAAGAGTGATGGATACGGCGGGTTTATACATCGCGTTAAAGTGCGCGGCTACGAGGCGGTTGGCTTGTGGCCGTAAGCTGGATCTAGGGGAGCCAAAGGGACGAAAGTAAACCTCCTCGCATGTTGTGCCCGTGAGATAAGCAGTAGATGCTAGTAGAGGAGCGGCGCGGAGTAGAATTGTGCCTGAAGACATATTGAACAAGGCCTGCGATAATAGAGTGACTACGTAGATTATGGGAATAGTGAGTTACCGCTCATGAAACTTCATTTTACTTGGATGGCCTTCGAGTTCACAGTAGCTACGAAGGTTCAACATTCCTAATAGACTCAAGGAGCAGAGATTTCACAAGTTTTTCTATGTTGGCTGTGCCGCAGGAATAGCCATGTGTTAGCTGTTCACTGCATGGCAGTTGGTAAGGGATCCACAGATCCGATTGATTATCATATCATCCTCTTGCATGAACCGATTGTTCTCCATTCGCTGAATGTACATATGCAATGCATATGCCACAATATTGACTACTTCCTAGCTAGGCTCTTGGACTAATAAGAAAACTATTAGCCCTACAGCTGCTCCAAAGTAGCCCTTTGACTTTCTTTTTCTTAGATCATGGTGATAGCAATTGGTTTTTTTATAGACAGCTGAATTACTCCAAAATTTGAAGAGTCTGGTTTTTTGCCAACTACCTGTGCCAGAGTTGTTTGAATCTTGTTGTAGCTATAGCTCGTCAGGAACTATTACTGGGGCTATGGGAAATATTTTATCCGAGGGCCTGCTAACAAATAGAAGTCCTACTAGCTCCTATTGATTCACCACGATGAATTTGGCTTAGGAGGCAAAATCGGCTTAATATGTGTACAGGGGATCTGCTGCGGGATTGACAAGAGCATAGTTGAAGAAGGTAGAACCCTGAACAAGCGTAGCGATACATCCAACACATTTTTGAGACACAAATGTGTGATACGGATTTCTTGTATGCTCCAACAGACCACTTGCTGCACTTGCATAGTAGAAGCAGAAGACTACAAAATGGGATGAGCTCATGCGAGTGTTTGCAATACTGAACAACGAACGAATCCAAATTTTCAACCACCAATTTGTAATTGATCCTCAATTCCAGGTCGTTGCTAATGGTTTAGAAAGCCGCCCTTTTCGAGATATCACCACTGACTCCTCCATCTTACACATGTGTTGCCTATCTCTTGCCCTCGAGAAAATACCCACAGGTCCTACCAGATTACATACGGATAAAACAGCCACTATTACTTGGTATGTATTCTCGATGTCCAAGACTAGGGATTGTGGTTAATCACCCTCCCCATATCTCAGAGCAAAACCCATGGTGTATTCTCCCAACGAAGCCCGTATATTAAGTCGCGATTTATTTCCGAGAGCCGTACTGGATCGATGTCTCTGTTTTGACATTGATACCTCGTGGAGCGCCCCTGAGAGTGTTGGCCGTACTCGTTTGCCCTTGTGTAAGGATATCCGAGCCGCTGTCGCTAGAAGTATCTCGGGCTTTCGACGTGATGACCGTGGTATTATTGTCCTGAAAGCTCTCCTGGTTCTCCTTGGTCCATAGCCTTGTCTCATCCTCATCAGGGCTTGGGTTTTTTCCGAATTTGTCGTCACGCGACCCGAGCTCATATCCCTGAGCCTCACGGCGTTGTGCATTCCGCTTGATCACCGTGTTGTAAGGATTAGATGCCCCAGAGACTGCATCGCGGGAGCTGCGTCCAAGTGTCGAGCTGAAAAGGGGCGCTAGGTACCGCTTGAAGAGCGGCTTCAATGCTGGAACAGAAGCACAGATAATACCTAGGTCAACCTCTAGATACGACCAATGAAACTGCTCGACAATATCCCACGTATAATCTGTTGGCGTTCCAACAACAGCCTGCATTTGAATAGTACGTCTAATTGCCACGGCGCAGACACTGTGATCGAGTCAGCTTCCTCCATGCTTTGTATAGATGGAAGTAGGTACTCACAAGGCGCCAGTGGTAAATAACATGAAAACTGAAATCTTCTGTGCCATCCTCATCTGAAGAGGGATTACGATTGGAATAGGCAACAACAGAGTTATCAGGTCCATGCAGATATTTGCTATGCTTAGTACCATCATAATAGATAATGTATCTGAGCATTTCGTCGTGGGAAGGGCCTGAACCGTCAGATCCCAACCAGCCTCGACTGGGCTGCAACGAAAAATGATAGCAAATATGTATGAAACCGAATAAGCGGAGACGAGCCCGAACAGTATCCAGACTCCTATTCGGAACCATTTGACGGGAGATAATCGCAAATAAAACGCCAGGATGGATAGCTTAGAGAAGGTTATACCCAAGGCATAGAAACACGTCGTGATAATAGTCCACTACTAGAACTGTCAGTATACCAATTCGTAATGAGTAAACATTCTCCCACCTTTCCAAGACCAGGGCTGTACATATCGAACGTGACATCCCATAAGTGAAGTCCAATGCCAGTATCCTGCACTTGCCGGAGACAACTGTCAGCCATAGGGATAACGGATTGGGAATAGCAAACATCTACAACTTACTAGGAAAATTTACTCCATACATAATGATAGACATAGTCATCGCAATGCAGACCAGGACTAATTGACTCTAGTCAGTGCCTTGCTTTTTCCAGAGCCGTTTCAAAGCATCAACTATAGGTGAAAACTCACGATCGTCAAAATAGAGGCCATTTCGAATAACGATAGTTCGGGTAAATATCCGCATTAGCACAGAAATCAAGGCTAGGATTGTCAAAACGGTTCCGGAAGCGATTAGAGCAGGTTTGAGCGAAAGGCCGCTGTTGCGAGTATACCCAGGCGGCACGGGGGCCATATAGATGGTGCCGTCTGGCGCAACGTCCGCCATTGTCAGGTCGTGATCGAAAGACGCACCAGAGAGAGTCGATAATCCGCTCTGGATTTGTTATCCAGGACTTGCCCGACAAACACTTGGGCAGCTAAGATGGACCTCAAGCGGGTTAGAAGAGAAATAAATGTTAAAAAGGTAGGCCAATAAGTCTATCAACAAACTACTGGTGAAGGAGACGGTGCCCTAGGTAGTTGCAAGTGGAGGCACTTTCCCAATGAGAACTTATCAAGTCTTATTCGTTCGCACGGGGACAGGAGAGAATGCAGCACACACGATCTCCTGCATCATGGTATTAACCGATGCAACTCTATCTCTACATCCCTAGTATAAGTGCGACAAGGTGGCTTTGTGACGGCTTTTAACTTAAACTGATGTACAATACATCTAGCCCTGTTAGTTCAGGGAATATTCTTTTGTAGGATATTCTATGATTGGCGAAAGGCCCAATATACGACCCAGAATTTGGGTGGCTTGATGTATTATACAAAGTTTCAGTCCAAAGGACATCTCCCCGCAGTTCAGTATGTAGGTTGACAGTACCAAAATGAGTTCTCGGGGAAATAGGGCCTGAGGAGTATCACAATTCTGTTATAGTACATACAGTACCTGGTCGCCTGACGTGTCACATTTGGATGATTCCATTTTGTAGAAGCCGGGGAGGTTGACAGCAATACGAGGGATCCAGGGATCCATGCATCGCCACTGGTTTCGAGTCTCGATAGAGGGGATAATGACTAAACTATACCGTGTGTGATATGGGGAGATCTTGGCATCTACAGCGTCTAAGAGTTTCTAGTTTCTATGAATGCTGCCTGCTCAGAGCAAGAACGGAGCTGCAACTGGATGCAACTAATGTATTGAAGGCCAAAGAAGGGTAATATGAGCTACTTGAATCTTATGGTTTGTCGCCACTTTCAAGAGTCACCAATAATGATTTGTATATCAGTTCAAGATGCCCCTGATGTAAAACTTCAATGATGAGTGGACTTGCAATACCTATACTGTGTAATCCTTCTGCATATCGGCCAAGCTTACGTAAGTATATAGTACAAGAGTCGGGATAAACCATCATTAATTAAATAGGGGGTTGAAGGTACGTTATCTTAGCGTCCCATCGAGAATCGGCCGCTGGGTGGCTCCTGAGAACCCTAGGCAATTAAGTATCCACTAGATGGTCTTATTGCATAAATCGACGAATCTGCGAAATACCTATATGTACAAGGCTTTCGCCGCCGCCTAGGCAGTCTTGTGAGTGTCCTATGTAAAACGGGCCGAGAAGAAAAGTAATAATGTCTGAATATATGGTTAATCTCGGAAACCCTCAGACTATATACTTGCTATGGCTAATTCGCCTCCAACGCCCAGAGGGCGTTGCGCTTTAACTACCTAGTAAAAAGCCCATGTAATATAAAAATTCCGATGTATATCAGTGGAGTATAAAAGTGACTTGACATTCAGTATAACTTATTATATAAGTCGAAGTACTTTTGTTACGTACTGTCACATATTTAAAACAAGAAGATATACGCCTAACAAATCTACATTTGTCTATTAATATTTTAGGTGGTAGCGGATGTACATCGGAATTTTTTATATTACATGGGCTTTTTACTAATTAAAGCGCAACGCCCTTGGGCGTGACGAGGCGAATTAGCCATAGCAAGTAAACATAACACTACCTGTTCATACATATAGTACACTGATATATGGTTATAAAGACTAAGTACTGTAAAGCTCGTCTGATTTATACACTATAGTATTCGATGCATCAAAGATGTTTAGTGGCTAGATCAATTCTTGAAAATCAATAACATGCTGGAACAATATTCCTCAGTGTTGTATCAAACTTTTCGAAATTAGTCAACATGGAATACCAGAATATTTTTATAAAGGCCTAGGTATTCCCTGTATCCACCATATGAACGGGAACTAATAGCAGTTATTCGCGGCCCGTTGGACTAGCCTGATGCTGCCTCGGTAACTTCTTGCGCATACTACATTACAGACATTTCTCTCCGATATCTCCACATACCCCTGTTATAGTACTGGAATATGGGTACGATCATCGACGCTAGAACGAGGGCTAACTAGGTAGCAGCTTTGAGCTGTTGATATCGCACCTGCGCACCAAGCCTTTGGAATACTGTAAAATAACTTTACCAGCCAAACAATTAGCGTAGGGTTAGGAGCTAGGATGCGGGTCAAGAATAAGGTTCAGGTCATCTCGGAAGATGTCGAAATTGTCTGACCACAATAAGATCGTTCAACCCTGTGGATTCAGCGATGGATGATGCCGCCATCGCATAACAATATGCACAGCGATATTGTTACTTAAGTAGGGAGCAAGTTGAGGGAACATGGTTAAGGGGCATCATATAAAAATAAATCAAAACATTGTCAACTCCTACGCTAGGCATGAGAAGCAATAGACGTACTTATACTACTCAACGGGGCAACAACAACCTTGAGAGGGCCGGTTGGAGTTCATTTTTCCGAAGAGCTGCACGATACTAGGTAGTAGGTGTGGGAGTACATACGTGTAGGCGGAAGCTTCTAGATCGGCTGATTCCCTCAAGGGTAAATGTAGTATCAGCATAGATATCGCAAGTGAATGACACGAGCGCTAGAAAGATTGGGCAATGACATCCGTGATCGTCATGAATAGCACTGAACAGGGTAACTACCGCATCAGCCATATAACAAAAGTTCTATTAGGACAACGGTCTTCAGCCCTGTCTATACTGTCTATGAATTACTAATTGGGCTACTCCTATTGCCGATTTGAGATGCCATTGATTAGGTTTATCCTTGTTATCCCCCCTAGCACGTGGAGCATCAGTCTCTGTTGTTCAATCAAGTACACGCAGACACGTACACATAAATAAAGGCGAGCGTGAAATTTCCACAGTTTCCCGGCTCCCGGCGCCGAGCTTCGCGCTGCTTCATTTGATTTTCTCCCCAATAGGATCGTAATGTTACAATGCGGCTAAAGAATGCCGAATAATTTTTACTCTATCCTGGTTTCTGGGGGCTTCAACTTTACGCGTACATCCAGACTACGCAGTACTTGACTTTCAGGACACACAGACACATTGACCTCCAGTATCTGCCAGTTACTGCAGATTGCAGATCAATTACCGTTTAAGGTGACAAGCTGGGCGACCCCAGCAATCGGTTCGCTATCCCCCGGTATCCACTGAGCCGGGTATCCTCCCCGGAACCTTGCCTGGATATAGCGTTGTGTTCGGTTCAACCAACATGCATACAGCGCGGTACAAGCGTTTCAAGACGAGGACTAACAGCATATCAGAATATTACCATTTCTGTAACTATCATCTCACATGCAGCCTGACCCTTGGCGTGAGGGTCAGCTATCAGTGGCGTTGATTATGGACGGCCTGATTCGATTACACATAAGAGAATCACGGACGCCGCATGGTCGTGCTTATTTTTTCTCTGTTTCGCCAATAGAGCGTGCTGGGTTTGCATGTGAATAGAGACTCCCCTGTCAGTGTGTCGAGCCAGTGTCGTTATGATCGGTTTAACGCCGTGCACCTTGGCCGGCGCTGTAGCGCTGCTAGTATGTTGGTCTTTGATTCTTCTGATAGTGATAGAGTCGAAAATATTCTGACAGCTGACTCGTAGGGTCTAACATATTGGTTAGGATGGTGCGCATATTTGCTACTACTTCATCCTCTGGCCAAATATCCAGGACCTAAACTTGCAGCAATAACCGAGGTACGTATCCGCGGTCCAGCGTAAAGTACTCCAAATATGAGCAGCACTGAACTGGGCGTTCCAGCTTTGGTATGCAAAAACATACACAAGTGGGCGATGGCACTTGATCATCAACGAGTTGCACCAAAAGTATGGTATGTACTCTTGCAAGGAGCTGGGTTTAGGTCTCATGGGTTTTAAGAAGACTAGGCTAACGAGCTCACTGTTGTGATGAGCAGGCGATGTTGTGCGCATTGCGCCGAACGAGCTATCCTTTGCATCAGTTCAGGCATTCAAGGACATCTACGGACCACAGACCAAGTCGCGGAAGCTGTTTCCTAAGTCGAAACTATTCTACGATATTGGAATAACGAATATCGCGTTCGAAATGGATCCCGAGAAGCATGCCAAACAACACAAATGGTTTGCGCCAGCGTTCAGGGCCTCGGCTCTTCGCTCGCAGGAGCATGTCATTCATGAGCACACTGATCTTTTCGTTGATCAACTACGCCGTCTAGGCGCCTCTACTGGCGAGAGCATGAACATGACGGACTGGCTAGAATGGCTTACCTTCGACATCATTGGTCGGTTGTCTCCTGCCTACAAACTAGTATATCAAGTTGCTAATCCGCGAATAGGGGAACTTACGTTTGGCGAGCCTTTCCACGCAGTCCGGGACGCGAAGACAAATTATTGGGTGACTCTACTCTTGGGCGCCAACTACGGAGGAAGTCTATTCAGCTTGAGGAATCGCCTGGCTATTGTAGGACCTATCCTGCAATGGGCGCCACGTCTGTCAAAAGCGGCTGCGGATGCGACAAAGTGTGTGATGCAGCACCGAGCTCTAACACTCGAGAAGACACGCAAGCGCATAGAAAGTAAGTAGTCTGTCACCTATTCTAGCCGGCCTTTTCACAGGGAGGTGTTTCATCTTGTGATAGCACGTTGTCGAGTGATTACAGCTGCTGGACCGCACCCCCTATAGTATTTGCGAGACTATGTTATCTTGATTACTAACTCGAGATATCGCAGTGGGCCCTTCACACAAGACCGAGGACTTCTTTTCGCATATCCTACAGTACGGCACCGAGAAAGACAAGGAGGAGGGTATGCTCGCCAACCAAGCCACGGTACTTCTCACCGCCGGGGCTGAGACGACCGCCCAGACGCTCGCATCCGTGATGTATTTTCTCGGTGTCCCTGAAAACGCACGTTGCACGAAGCGGCTCCAAGAGGAGGTTCGCGGTACTTTTGACCGGTATGAAGACATCACGGGCGACAAGGTATCTCAAATGTCGTATCTCAATGCTGTGATAGAGGAGGCGCTACGTATCATGCCGCCATCCCCCATGGGACCGCCGCGTGTCAGTGCCGGCGAGACCGTTGACGGCCAATACATGCCTGAGGGTACCTACGTCTCAGCGGATATTTGGACGATCCACCACGATCCGCGCAACGTGGAGCGGCCGTGGGAGTTCGACCCGACGCGTTGGCTGGAGGGCAACAAGCGTCCCTATAGTGTGCCCTTCATAATCGGCCCACGCATGTGCATCGGCGTCAACCTCTCCTGGGTTGAGATGCGCATCGCCCTTGCCAAGATAGTCTATTCATTCGACTGGACTCTAGCTGATAAGACGGATTGGGTCAAGGAAAGCAGGCTGTACCAGCTTTGGAAGAAGCCACAGTTGATGGTTAAGCTGACTCCTGCGCCACGGAAGTGAAAGCTATTTCAAGGGGACAATTTTATTGAAAACTAAAATAAATTGTAATCGGGATAGAAAAGATCTGCTGGATAGATCAGGGTATATTGAAAAGGTGGTAAATTGTACATTCAACTAATTAGTACATACTGATATCAAGAAACTTGAACTCGCCCTTTGACGGCGTTTGTCGAAACTTATGGCTCTCCATTGAACTTGCTATACATAGTTCTGTTTCTATTGCTACGAGTTGTGCATATCTGCATGTTTGGCTGTCTAAAACACCAAAATGGGCGTGTCTCGTAGCAGTAAGGTAGGTACCAAGTAACTGGGAACGTGGCAATTCAGCTTATCGCGACTAAGCAGATACCGACTGAGGAGGTAAGTCTAATCAAAGACAATCGGTGAAGACGTTCCATTTTGATGCTTTCGCTTCCAGTTGATAAATTTCCGAGAGGCAGCAAGACTAGTGAATGCGAGCCAGACATTGGTGATGGAATCCTAGAGACATGTAATACTACATTTCCCAAACGAAGTGCTGACCCACAGAACCTCATGCCACGACGAGCTCTCGGGTATACTTGAATACGACGTAGAAACCCATATCCATGGCTTGCATGATGCACCTAGGTTGTAGCACATAAGCGAAAAGACTAATGCGAACAGGCGCGTTTCCCATACGTGTTGTCGTGCCCCAAGTTCGCACGCCACCTATTTCTACCCTGGGCATGAGATATGTAGAATAGGGGCACAGTGATGGTAGTACTTCTCAGTAAAATAGTGAGAATGATTGATTTCCCCTACCAAGAAGACGCGGGCAACGGCTACAATACATGGTACGCGGCTGCTATTGGTCAATAGTGAACGGCTACTTCCGCTTGCACATCGCCTGAGATCGGAGCCTTGTAGCTTCATTCGCGGAGCTTTCTACACGAAGGGGCTGATTACTCAACGCTGAGCTGTCGTAGGTTACCAGAGAAATATATAAATCCTGTGATGGCCCTGGCGATCACAGTTGGTACCGATGTCGGGCTACATAATTCAAGGCGACCACGCAGCCACGGTAAGGATGCCGATGAAGGTGGCATGAAATGTCCTGCGCGAATGTCGTAACGTAGTTGAAACTGTATCCAATATATTGAATGGTATGCTGACTCCACAAGATGTTATTGTTCTTTCCAATCAATAGACATCTACAAAGTAGGTAGGCAGACATTATTACACAGTATACGATGGAATATCATCCCTACCCGACGGGATCTCTGACCCGCCGTCTTAGCGGCCCGTATACCATGAGAAAGTCATCGGTCAAAGGCACACCGAGACATGTCTTCTAAGCGTACAACGTAAATGACGTGATGACTTCCTAGTGGCGGATTATCGGGGACTGCGTTTGAACTCCAGACATAATCATACGAAAACATAGAATCTAAGGTGCTTGTCAGCAAAGAAAGTTCCGACGATGAACTACATACTCACATCTGAGTAACCTTACTATTTACTTTAAAGAGGGCATGGTATTATTATAGCGAGGAATCTGTTGATGACTCGTAATTGTGGTGGAGTGCCGATATGAAGGGATAATCGATGGATGGCGAGGGAGCGGAAAGCATGCCCAGGGGGTAGACCTAAGAGGTTTGCCGACGACGTTTCGACGACGTTTCGATGATAGTCAGGTCAGGGACTACAATGTATAGTTTCTCCATTCTCACGCCTATCAAAGAAGAGGCTCACATACAGACTGTACGTGTTAAGCTTGCCTGCCTCATCGTGCTAGAAAGCTTGGTATTAGACACACGGTAGGTAGTTGGTGAATTATCTTCTCGCAATGTGGTTCAAGAGTCTATTCTTTATGAGGCTTGGAATCCATGTCTATTTCTCCCGATATCTCTAAATTTTGTTCTGCCTTTTCCTTAATACGGCTATATTATTCTTCATAACGAGGCTGGCAAGATTGTCAGTACTCTTACTCGTCAACTCAGAGACTGTAGGAACAAAGGTTGACGAACTGAACTGTTCCACTCGAATGTAGAGCCACCTACATACACAATGTCTGCTCACGAATAAACAGAGCCAGTGCCTAACAGCCGTCCAGGACTCAAACCGCGCAGATGCTGACTGAATCAGCACCCATTAAAGAAGGTATAATCGTCTCGACTTCGTGGATGACGCCAGGGATTCCCCTCGTTTGAAGCCGCATATCTTCATTCATAATTCTTCGCCCATCCGAACAATGAAGGGCTCAAGCGGCTCCCATATAACAGTGTATATCATCCGTACCAAATCTCTAGCGAGCTCATCCTAGCAGCATCCATGCTTTCCGTCTCTCGTTGGCGCGATTGTCTGCATGGACACCTAGAAAAGGAATTGCACCGCCATTACTACACAGGCTATGCTCACGTACGGACTTAGTCGCTCGCCTATTCTCGCAAATTTCCAGAAGATACCCAGCGATCTGTCAATGTTAGAGCCAAGGACCTTTGCTTGAGGCATGGAGTCACGCACCCATCCTTATTCGAGTCGAGGATTCTGGGGAATATCTGATGTACGTAGGCGGAAGTGCATACGGCCAGGAGGAGGACAAGCAGGAGTCCTTGGATGTTGAAAAGAGCCGACTGCAACGTTCGGATTAGCAAGAGATCCTCCAAGATGATCGCCAAGGTGAAGGTACCATGTTGAGCGCGATCGTTTCCCGATTGCTATGTGACGTCTCGGTGACCTCCTAGTTGCGTTGCTTCACCTTCGTTTGCTTTTTCGAGATGTCTGTCAAGATCGCGCGCGTCGCAGCTTTACACATTTACATGAGCTTAGTTAGGTAATTGACACGACACACGAGAGGACGAAGACCTGTGGACAGCGGGGTGCTGACGGAAGAATAAATATTCCTGCTCCGCTGAGCTAAGCTTAGGTACCTGCAGGTGGCTCGTGCGTCTCCACGCATTCATTACAAGTAGACCAAGATGTGTAGCTTTGGCCATGATACTACCGCGTAATACGCACAACACGCTAGATTGGGACTTATGCTATATCTTGTAGTTGAATCTTCTACATTTCTACATTATCTACGCTCAATAGACACATTTTTACTAATATGAACCTCAATCGATACGTGGACACAACTATCTGTATACATAGTCTGTCCATAAACTCCAGATCAAGTACTGCTCTACTCGCAGTAGATGAGCTAACAAAGCGAATAACCATATAGCGCTGTCAGGAATCGAACCTAACTCGCTTTATTACTCACTGCAGCTCGTGCAGTATCATCGTCTGGGGCTAACTAGAAACAGTAAGAGTTCAGCCCTATTAATAGAAGCTGATTAATAGCGGCCGATCGGTATTCCTGAGAGATTTACCCCGATCCCCCTGTCTGGTGCCTTCAATTCTCCAACGATCCCAATGACTCGGCGCTCGTAAAGCTAAAAGAAGTTAAATAGCACCTAGCTTAAACCTAGTATGGTAGACACTAGCAGGGGTACAGTACTCCATTGATATGCGACAGTGAGATGCGGCAGTGTTGGGATTCATCCTAATGCCATCACTTCCGCCTAGTTCCCATATCTAGTACTTCCTCCTAGGCCTATATGTACAAGCTTCAATGCAGCTACTTAAACAGCCCATGAATGGATTCGCCAAGTTCGAGAACCCTCCGAGCCAGGCTCGCTGGTTCTCTATTGCGCCTACACACGGCGACAATGGGCACCTTCGGTAGGAAAGTCGGGACGCTCGCCATCTTCGTCGCCATCTGCTTCGCCTTCTTTGTCAGCCGAACCGAGGCCTCTTACACCACGAGGAGGATCATCTCTGATACCATTTGCTCTTACATGGGAACATGTCAACATGACCTGTCTAAAGGGACATCGGCAGTGGATTCGCCAATCACTCTCGAGGGCTATGGCAAATTCACAGGAAGAACGATAAATACGACATTGAACGGTACACCTCTTATTACCGACGTCGACGCTTGGCTCGCCATTGACTATGCGACTCAACCGATTGGTGAACGTCGCTTCAAACCCGTGGACTGGCCGGCCCCATTCGACGGTGTCAGGGCAGCTACTAAGCATGGCCCAGCGTGTGTTCAGGATCCGAAGCGTGTAAAAGTCAAGCATCAAGACGAGGCCTGCCTGCATTTTAATGTCTACCGGACTAAGGGTATCCCCCTGAGCAAGAAGCTCCCTGTTTTCGTTTACATTCACGGCGGGAGCTTCAACTTCGGCAGCTGGGGCAGTTTAGATGCTGCTTCATTCGTCGCATTTTCCAAAGCACCCATCACTGTGGTGAGCTTTCACTACCGCCTCAATTCTCTAGGTTTCCTTCCCTCTAAGCTTTTTGAGGAGGAAGATCTACTTAACCTCGGTTTGCAAGACCAGTACTTCTTTCTGAGGCACTTTTTGCAAAAACATATTAGCTCCTTTGGAGGCGATCCCAAAGAAATTACGCTTGGTGGCCGTTCGGCTGGTGGACATTCTGTGGGCATCCACCACTTTCACAATTACGGACAGGACGCTGGCAAGCCCTACTTCGCCAGAGCAATATACCAATCTGGATCCGTCACCGCACGCGCATTCCCGAACGCCACCTACCCACTATACACTCAGCAATTCAACGAGTATATGACGGCTCTTCACTGCCCCATTGATGATAATGCGGCTGCTCTCAAATGTCTACGTTCAGCCAATATCAGTGATATCAGAGATATCAGCACCAAGCTCTATCGTAAAGCTGCGTACAACGTTACGTGGCCATTCCAACCGACACAAGGTGGCCCAATGCTGGAGAAGCTCGGTTCTGAATCTGGGTATAATGGGTCATTTTTCCATGTGCCCATCATTACTACCAGTGTTACGAATGAGGGGCGATTCGCTGTACCAACTAATTTGAACACAAGCGAGGACTTTCTGAAGTTTATGCATACCACTTCTCCAGGTCTCACTACCGATGATCTTAATGAGCTAGAGACGTTGTATCCAGACCCTATCACGGATCCCACATCCCCTTACAGGGATTCGCCGAAGAGCAAACAGTTCAGTCGTGTGGCTGCGGCGTGGAGCGACTATGGATACATATGTCCAGTCCAAGAAACCGCATACAGAGTTTCTAAGGCTGGTATGCCTACATGGAAAGCCCGCTTCAACACTAATAATAAGTATCCAGCTTGGAAGGGCATCCCTCATGCGGCTGATGGGAAATATACCTGGCCCGACACCAAGGTTCAATACCCTGACGTTGGCCATATACTTCATGGATATCTGTCTAGTTTTGTCACGACGGGTGATCCGAATACTAATAGATATCCCGGGTCTCCGGAGTGGCCAAAGTACGAGCCAAAGGGATATGGTCTGGACTCTATGCCCGCGGATCAACTGGTTTTACAGCCGAAGCATACGGAAGTCGAGACAGACTATATTCGCCGGGACGCATGTCTATTTTGGAGAGACCCCAAGAGAGCAGCGCGGTTGAACAAGTAAAATTAAGAATAAGGCGATGTGATTATTGCTAGGTTCAGCATTCAGGCAGACTGAAATCGGATATTGTACAAATTATTATGAATGACGAATACCCCTGTACTAATAGAGGTTATTGTACATAGACTTTCACATTTCATATGTGTATATAACGCTCCAGTCTCTACGCCATCCGGGGTTCATTTAATTATTTTTCTAGCTGTGCGAACTGGTTGTTTGCCTTCTTAATGGTTGCGGAGAAATGACCAACCGTAAATAATTGGCCAGAAGAAGTTGTCATAGTTTGTCATGATGGCGTGATCCACGCTTCGGCTCACTTTACCGACGCCCCTCGTAGGGGCCTTCATACTAAACATCAACTCCATATAGTATGTCTCACCAGAAATCATAACCCTCTGAAACGCGGTAAATTTTTTATCAATAATGACGGCTTCATTTAGTGAGATCCCGACGATCGACCTCTCACAGGCTGGAGATGAGTCAGCCATCCCCGGCTTACTGAGTAGCCTCCGATATGCTCTTACAGAGGTTGGGTTCTTGTACGTCTCGAATCACGGGGTTCCCACCACGACCATTGATGGCCTAGTGAATGCGTTGCCTAAACTCTTCGCCCTGGAGGATGAGGTTAAGAAATCCATTGCGCTAGAGAATTCGCCTCATTTTCTGGGGTATAGCGGTGTTGGTAGTGAGACGACCGGGGGCACGACAGATAGGAGAGAACAGTTCGAGTTCGCTACAGAATTGACGGCAACATGGCATGAAGATCTCCCCTTGTACGAGCGCCTGAGAGGTCCCAATCAGGTCCGTCTGCTGGACAATGACTACACTCGGTCTCATGCTGATCTCATCTAGTGGCCAAGGGAGGATAGAGAACTCCGCCCCGTGATAGAAAACTACATACGCGAGCTTACAGGATTGGGTGAACGCTTTCTCGATCTCGTAGCCCAGGCTCTTTCACTTTCGCCGGGAGCACTCCGGTCCTTCTTGTCGGACCAACACCGCCTGAAGCTGGTGCATTATCCTGCGTTGCCAACCTCGGACCCTGCGATTTCGCAGCAAGGCGTCGGTCCGCACAAGGATTCCTCAGGCTGGTGGACGTTTTTGCTGCAGGCCTCTCCTCCCGAAGTCAAGGGCTTGCAGGTTCTCAACAAAGCCGGCGAGTGGGTTGACGTTCCGGTTGTGCCGGGCACGTTCGTCGTCAACATCGGCCAGGCCTTCGAGGTGGTCACCAACGGCGTGTGCAAGGCGACCACGCACCGGGTTCTGTCCGGCACCGACGAGCGATACAGTGTGCCGTTCTTCCAGGGCGTCAGGCGGGATCTTACCAAGGCCGAAGCTGTAGGATCCTTAAAAGATCATTTCAGCGCCCTCGCTATCAGCAAAGAGTCTGATGAGGGGCACGCGGTCGATTCTGCTTTTCTGAAGGGCAAGTATGACACCTGGGGAGAATCGCAGCTGCGGACGAAGGTGCGCAGTCATCGCGAAAATGGAAGGAAATTTTACCCGGAGGTCTATGATCAATATATCAACGACGATGCGTAAAAGCACAAGATAATCTAATCGCAAACCTCGGTATAGGGTGCGATTAGCGCAAGGTTATAGTAAAATTTCTTTCGATGCCGCTTTTAGCGAGTCTGTCTAGATATATCTACATCTAGTCATAATACTTGGCTGACTTGCCCTTTATGATCTGCTGTTCCAACACATCGCTGGTCGGCTTCTTGGCCACACCCTTCGCCACGCGCGCCTTCACCCACTCGCCCGCGGTAATGCCCACAGCGGCGCCATCCGGGGACTTGTGGTACCCCAGACGCTCGAGGACCTTGCTCACAACGGGCCGGAGCTCGGTGCTGTCCTCAGGTCTCACGAAGTACAGCACGCCCAGGCGATCGATGTCGGCCTGGTCCGGCGGCGGCGCCACGACGCGGTGGATGCTGCTCTTCAGGAAGCCGTTCGTCAGGAACTCCAGCGAGTCCGCGAGGTTGACCGTGATGCTCTCCGGGTACGGCTTGACCCACTTCCACGAGCCGTCGGGGGTGCGCACCTGCAGCGCCGCCACCGGCTGGCGGAACAGGAGCGTCAGGCTGCCGAAGTCGGTGTGGCCCTTGACCCAGACGTTCTCGAGGATCTCGTTCTGCTCCGCTGTCCGGTGGTGGTACTTCATGTACCGCAGGTGGCAGTCGCTCTTCTCCTCGTAGCGGTGGCGTTGCAGGAAGAAGTCCTCGGGCAGCTCGAGCACGAGCGCGAAGAGGACGAGCAGCTTGCCCGCGATGTGGTCGTGTATGTGCCGCGCGAAGGCCGCGATCTCCTCGCGGTTCTCGTTGATCACGGCTGGGTGCGGCCGTTCGTAGGCCGGGATGAACTTTGGGATGTTGTAGATTTCAGTGTTGTCATGGACGCCGGGTCTTACTTCCTGAGGGATAATTAGTGAATTACTCATGGATTGAGCAGGTTCACGTCAAGGTGCTTACTCGTAGTCCAAGGGGCTTATATCCGTTGTATCCTCCATTCTCAAGGTCCGCGCGGTATTTTAATTTCTCTTCAGTCGGCAACTTAAATATCTCCTTGCCAATAGCAAACTGACGGTCGACTTGCCCCTGGGTCAAGCCGAAGTTGGTAACATAGAAGAAACCTATACTCATACCATCAGTCAGTTTCTAGGGCCTAAAAGTAACCAGCCTACTGGCGAGCCTTTATCTAGAAGGAACTAACCAATCTTCTGGATAGCATTGAACAGTTGTGTCGCGAGCTTCTCCTTTCCGCCAGGTTGGTCAAATAGCGAGAGGTCTAATGTCACAAGGTCTGCCCAATCAACTATGTGTCGACTATATCAGCGTTCGATTTCTGTTCAGCGGGGTCGCTTCTAGGTTTTCTTACGTTCATGCTTGGTCTCCGGAATCTGTTCATATGTAGGCAACCCATAGTTGTCCTGGATAGTGCTAGTAGCCACAGCTGCCATTTTGACTTATTTTACCAGTGAAATATATCTACTGTATAGATTACACCATGAATTCGCAATTAACTTCCTTCGCGATATTATGCGATCGTCGCAACCCGGGAATGCGGTTCCATTTATGACACTGCAGCCATCGGATCCAAAGCCGATAGCGTCCACCATTGCGTGATACCCCATAAACATCAATTCTTGATTGATAAGATGGCCCATGAGTGTAAGCGAGGCGAATGTGGTCCCTAGATCTTGGTTTGGGGGAGCCTATACAGAATAATGGGTGCTAAGTATGCGCGTGATCATCCTGGCCGATGACGCCTTACGGAGAACGCGTCCTCATCGGTCAGAACCTCCAACTCCAACTCCATACTGCATAGACACCATCGGAACAAGACAGCTCTCGGCACGTGGGAAACTCGATATCATGCACAATCTCAACTTTAGTTTCATAAGAGCGATAGAGCTATCTCGTCTCGGGCCGGTCCTATTATACCAGCAGACGACGCCAGCCAGCTCTAGTATTATCTCTAGGTGGACCCGCGTAGATGTTCGTGATTTCGAAAGAGTATGAGCCTATGTTAGTAGGCGGGGCCTCTTAGATTTTCTTGTCTCTTGCTAGGTTGCTCTTAACTTAAAAGCGCACGCAGTCTAGAGTTACTGTCGCATTAGTTTTATTTGACCAAGTGCTTGTCGAATCAAATCGCGGTCATTTACTTGACAATAGACGACAATGGCTACCCTTAAGGAGCCTGTGGCAACAGCTTCTAAGACCGCCGACGTCTCGAGTTCTGTTGATGGCGGGTTCCATCGCGCTCAGAGGGGCGATGTAGCTGGCAATGTATCTGGCGACGAGTCTATCGACGGTTACGATGCGGCGCGGATGCAAGCCCGGACGGCGTTGTCGGCTGAAGAAGAGCGGAAACTCATTCGACGGATTGACTGGCATTTGATGCCGTTATGTTCCCTAATTTTCATGTTTAAAAACCTGGACTCCGATAATGTGGGTTACGACAACTAAAATTCTAAGACATAGGCTGATGATATTTCACTGTATAGGTCTCGAACGCGCGTATCATGAATCGAGGAACCTCGCAGAATATCATGACGCAGTTGGGGTTGACATCGGATGAGTTTGCATTGGTTACTGTTCTGTATTATGTGAGTCTGTGTTTGGCTGTGTGAATTTTGAACTAGCAACTGACAATATCGAATAGATACCGTATATCGTTTTCGAAGCGCCTTCGAACTTATTACTCAAGAAATTCTCCCCTTCGCACTGGCAGTCCAGAATTATGATCACATGGGGAATCATGTTAGCATGCCATGTTCCAGTCGTAAACAAGGAAGGCCTATATGTGACGAGGTTTCTTCTGGGGCTAGCGGAAGCGGGAATGTTCCCAGGTATCATCTTGCAGAGTGAGTCGTATCTACATTCATTTATTTCTGCTTCTGTCCTGTTTCAGGAGGAGAAAAATTCTCCTATTGGGGCACCCGGGAGCCAATCTCCTAAGGCAGGTCTTGGAACTCCCCATAAGCCGCCAAACTATATAGAAAGAGAAAATACTAACCAAAGACGCTGTAGTGACTTATTGGTATAGACCTGATGAAATGTCGCTTCGACTCCTCTATTTCTGTACGTGCGGGAAGCATAAAACTGAAGACCGATTGTCTGACAACTTGGATTAGATATATGCGGTAACCTGTCCGGAATCTTCAGTGGTCTCCTTGCATTTGGCTTTGACCATGTGTCAGGGGCGGGCGGCTTGTCTGGCTGGCAATGGTGAGACTTCGACGTGCTTACTCCGAGTCTAAGTGCGGAGCGCTAATATCAAGCAGGCTGTTTCTGGTTGAAGCAATAGCAACAATCATCGTCGGAGTTGCTATTTGGTTCCTCTTGCCTGACTGTAGGTTTATCTAGTCACGAGGCGTTTTTCAGTGCTAACAATAGCCCGTCAGTTCCGAAAACGGCATCGTGGCTCACGGATAGGGAAAAGGCGTTCATCGAAGCACGTCTACCCGCAAATGCCCCGAGAGCCGCTGAGGAGGACTTCAAGATCGGTGAGATCTTCAATGCACTGAAAGACAAGAGATTGTGGCTCTTTACTTTCATATGGGCTTTCTTCACCGTCGGCACTTCAGGTGTTCGCTTCTACCAGCCAACAGTCATTGCGGATCTAGGTTTCACGTGAGTAATTTTCAACACCTACGTAATATTTATGCTACACCTGTACTGATACATGCAACAACGCTCAGTACGATCGCGCAAGCGCAACTCCTCAATCTGCCGATCACCATTCTCGGACTCGTCGTCATCGGGGTGACGGGCGTATTCGCCGACAACGGGCGGCTGCCGCGGCCGATCTACCCGCTCACTTTCCTGGCCATCATCCTGGCGTGCTACGCAGTGATGGTGGCGTACCCGAACAACGGCGGCGTGTACGCGGCGACGATGATCGGCAACGCGGTGACGGCGGCCTGGTTCCCGATGATGTGGCCGTGGCGCGTGCAGACGACGAGCCGCGCGACCGGGTCCGCCTTCTCCATCGGCTTCGTCAACAGCTACGGGCAGATCGGCGGCGCCATCGGGCCCCAGATCTTCCGCAGCGCCTACGCGCCCCGCTACCAGGTCTCGTTCGCCTCCGCCATGGTGCTGGTGGGCTGCTGCATGATCACGACATTGATTACGTGGTGGGTCACCCGGCGGACGGAGAGCGATACGAGGAAGCTCAAGTTGGCGAGGGTCGCTGCGGCGAAGCGCGAGGAGGCTATTTTGGATGATGTGGTGGATAATGATTTGAAAAGGCAAGGTCGTCTTTAGCAGAGGGCGTGATACTGAGGGTCAGCGATCAACATAGCAAACGTGTAAAGAAAATCTCGATGACCTGAGGCGGTCACACATTTAGTCCACTAGCTCTGTCAGAGAATATCCTGGAAATGACAAATAAGCTTTGTGCTTAGCTACTAGAATGAGCTGTCAACTATACAGTATAAACGGGGACTAAATCTTCATATAAGTATTCATATTTAGATGAAGAGCTAATGTCATAAAAACAGATCCGTGATTCAAACTTAACAAGAAGCCAGATAGGGCTAGGTACTGAATGGATCACGATGAGTGGGGAATATGATGATAGTATTAGTAACTGGTAGGCAGTTAGACATGCATATGTCCCAAAATAGACATGAAGTGGAGGGATGTATAGGGGCACCCAAAGGTTCGGATTCATCACTGAAAGCAGCATGCCACCTTCTCGGGCCTATGGGAGCCCACGGATTCATTGTTAAGCTTCAGCTCACATCTTAGACTCCGTCGCAAGCAGCCATAATAACCTTCTTGGGCTCGGATAAGCTCGGACTGATGACTTTTCGGACTCCGTGATAGAGGTGTGCTGGCGGAAAGTATCGAGCCTGCTCCAAAACGTTCAGGCAGGGCCTCATAGCCCAATTGCCCTCTATATGGTTATAATTGTTACATTAATAGTATCTCTATATGCACCTAGCGGACCTCATTATATTGATCCCATTCATGGGATTTAGACAATAAGGATCAATAATTTCAGCCCGTCAGATGATATTGAATTAAGGATATACGCAATGGCTTGTGACCAATTCGTAATACTCATTCTAGATGAATCGTATATATGCCGGATCAAGCTGTCCGTATACCCACTTTACACGGAGATGATACAGACAGTACTCGGACGAGGACACCAACAACACGCTAATTCGTGTACGGTCATTGGATGTCCGCCTCAAAGATGAAGACATCAACGAGCCCATTAGACCCCGTTTTACCTAGGTCTAGTACGTCCTAGAGATCCTCGGCGGCAGTATCTTCATTTCACATGTATAACATCATACGGTGGAACTGTGTGACGACCCGAAACGTCACATAGTGCGCACTCCTGTCTGTCACTACGCCCCCTAGTTCGAAACCAGCCCAAGCGTTCGGTAACGCACCATCGAATCCTATACTGGGCGTTGCGGAAGAACGTCCTTTAGGTTTTCACAATGCCACGGTTAAATATATTACATCGTCCGCGGCTATGAGTCTCGTTTTCCCACATAGACTCACACGAGAATCTGGCTTCCCCCCTCCCTCCCAAGCGAGCACGACAGAAAGCATGTGGGAGACCCTGCGGGATTCCAGTCTCGGTCAAATAGCGCGTCTTTTCCGCCGTCCGGAGTCTCTGTCGTACCCGGAGGAGCTCCTCTCCTTCCAGCTCCCCGAGAACCTGCAGGCCTACTCGCTGGGCCGCGAGCTGGAAAACCAGCTCGAGAAGCAGACGGGGGCATCGCCGAGAAGTGCCGAGGGCTCGTTCTTCGCCGCCAGCACCACGTTCCATGAGGACCCGGAGGCAGCCGGCTCGCCGGCGAGCGAGTCGCACTGGTCCTCGTCGACCACGACCACGGCGAACGGTCCCGGGCTCGGGACCACGCCGGCGTCCACATCGCCGAGCAACGACAAGCTGGAGCAGGACCCCGAGAAGCACGATGTCGTGCTCGTGGACTGGTTCGACCGCGACCCGCTGAACCCGCAGAACTGGTCGCTGGGCAAGAAGATCTGGATCACCATCCAGATGGGCCTGTACACCTTCGCCGTGTACATCGGGACGTCGCTGTACGCCCCCAGCGAGGGGCAGATCATGATCATCTTCAACACGAGCTTTTCCGTGTCCCTGCTCGGCATCGCGCTGTACGTGATCGGGTACGGCATCGGGCCGCTGCTCTGGTCGCCGCTGTCCGAGATCCCGAGCATCGGGCGGACGCCGATCTACATCACGACGCTGTTCGTGTTCGTGTGCCTGGCGCTCGCGGCCTCGCTCGTGGACAGCCTGGCCGGGCTGCTCGTGCTGCGCTTCCTGCTGGGCTTCTTCGGGTCGCCGTGCCTGGCGACCGCCGGCGCGACGCTCGACGACATGTTCGCGCCGTGGAAGCTGCCGTACGTGTTCCCCGTGTGGTCGACGTCGTCGACGCTGGCGCCGGCGCTCGGGCCCATCATCTCCGGCTTCGCCGTCGACGGCCGGCTGGGCTGGCGCGTCAGCCAGTGGGAGCTCTTCTGGATCACGGCCCCGATCTGGTTCATCATGTTCGTCAGCTTGCCGGAGACGAACCCCGACACGATCCTGCACTGGAAGGCGGCGCGCTTGCGCGCGCGCACCGGGAGGGCGGAGTTGATGTGCGAGGCTGACGTCAAGCGTAAGCATATGTCGGCGAGGCAGATCACGATCGATGCCCTCATCAAGCCCTGGCAGATCAATGCCCTGGATCCCGCGGTCTTGTATACCACGGTATATGCTGCTGTCCTCTATGGGACGTACTATTCGTTTTTCGAGTCTTTCCCGCTAGTGTTCACTGATATGTACGGTTTCAACCTCGGAGAGTCGGGACTGCCATTCCTGGCGTTCGTGCCTGCATTAATCATCGCCGTGCCTGGATACATTCTTTGGTTCCGTCTCAAAGGTGAAGCAGAAATGCGCAGTAACCCGCCGCCGCTATACGGGTTTCCTGAGAGTAGACTTCTTCCAGCTGTTTGGACGACCTTCATGGGGCCTATTGGCCTCTTTATATTCGGTGAGTTGAATTCAACTTCAGAAAATTTCCATAATATGACAAGTACTGACGAACCTTCCTCCAGCCTGGACTTCTCGACCAGACATTCATTGGATCGTACCCATAGTGGGGCTTCTAAATAATTTCATCTGCATTTTCGTTGCGTTTCAATGCATGATGTTCTACATCTCGCGATGCTATCCCAAGTATTCAGCATCACTATTCGCGGCTAATGATTTCGCGCGGAGTTCATTCGCCGCCGCCTCGATTCTCTTCTCTAAGCCGATGTATGAGAAAATTGGCATTAACGGGGGCGTGAGCTTGCTGGGTGGCCTCTCCATACTTTGTTCCGGCGGCATGATTTTCCTGTACTACTTTGGACATAGATTGAGAGCGAGAAGCAGATTTGCTCAGTCAGACTGATTGGAGAGCGTTCAGCGGTTGTTTAATACATCCAGGTAATATTAAAAGGCGATTGGGATATGAATGTGGGCAATTATGGAATTGGAGGACGTTTGGAATAGATAAAATGGTTTTATGGAGCGTAATTCATCGATGGACTGAGGGTCTTTGAGTCATGGAACAAGAAAGGGAAACTTACATGCTTTGGGAGTGAAGTTGATGTTGTAAGAGTACGAAGACGCACTGACCACCTCACAAGAGGAAGAAAAAGGGGGCGAAGATGGACGTCGCAAATGTGAAAGTGGTCATCCCCAACAGCCTAGCATAATAAATTAATCAATCAATTGCAGAGATCACCACTGTTTGAAGGTTATGGATATCTACAGAAAAAGTCAGTGGTCGAGTTACTCATGCGCCCTCCCACAACGCTCTATTCGCAGGGGTGGGAGATTCTGATAACAGGGGCAGTTAAGCCTAGCTGTCTGAATGATATGTTTCGATGTTTCACAAAAAGATGTACAAGAAATTAGAATGATATAACAGGTCGCCAAGTTGCGGCTTCCTAGCAAATCTGATTGTATTCAGGGCTTTCTCCTGAAGCGGTTCGCCCCCGTAGCAAGTCAAGTTCATGCTCTGTAAAGTCGGCACTTGCTCACGCTATGATACAGTACTATGATACAAGCAACAAGTTAATAGGCTGGGGAGGAAGGGAGGGGTCTCAAAGAACATTCCTTTGACCAGCAAGAATATCTTTCTCCATATATATATGTAATTTTTATCTCGCATCGTATCATATGGATTGTGGCGAAACCCTGGGTATCTACCACCAGAAATCCAAGACTCCCCGAACGACGAAGTAGAAATTGTGTGTGTGCTCCTATGTCCATTCAGATGTTAATATCCAGCCCCCCTCTGAACCCTGACCCGCTGTGATGCGTGGATATACCCGTCGATGATTGTTGCCATGATTTTCTTTTGTAAATCCCGATTTAAACCTCAATTTGTTCAATCATCAAGATGATATTGCCGTAAAACGCCGTTGGATGTTTGCCATATGAATGGTTGCAATGCGAATGGAAGAAATGAATGCTGCCGGTCCCTTTCAGTGTTGTTAACCATATGCTAAGCCTAGTTATACTCCGGTATGCCGAGGTCAAAGGATGTCACTCCTAACTCCGATTCCATTCAGAATATCCGGACTTCCCCACCGGTAGCTTCACAGGAATGCTGCCTCGAAAATTTTGTAGATGCTGGAGTACGTTGTGTTGGATCCTGATGTTGGTCTCAAGGCACCCGAGGGTGGTTCAACCCATTTTTCTAAAGCCCTCAACTCCAAGTGACGGCACTTCGATATCGCTGAGACCTAAAACGCCTTCATCTCGCCTTCGCTCGATGAAGCTATTGCACTCGGCGACAACAAGGCTCCATTCAGCTAAAGCTCGTCCAGCATATTTCACGCCACCGACGAATATTCCCCTAGGTTCGACTGGCTTGATGATAGGCTCTTGCGTGGGGCTACTCGGACTTGTAGGATTCTTCGAGTTTGCTAATGGCTGGTCATCGCTAGATTGTTCATTAAAATTCAGTGAGCTGAAGCTGTCTCGACGACCAAACGTCATATCAATACGATGAGGAGATACGGAAACTTCCGAAGAATCGGCGTTTTTGGCAGAGTTGATTAAACCCTGGCTTGGACTTCCTGACACAGCTCGGGTTGGAGCTGGTGGTCCTGCTGCTGGCGGCGGCGGCGGCTGCGATTGGCTGGTGCTATGAGCTTTCCAGGTTACACAAGATTGCGCAGGCCCCGGTAGACGGGGTCTAGTGAGCACACGATTCGGTGGTGACATAGTGCCGGCAGCATTCCAGGATAGCGTGAACCGGAAAATAAATTGCGAGGCTTCGAAGGTGGGTGCCGAGCCCATGCTGTCGGAGTCTGAAGTGGTTGGGCTGATGGTTGTGCTCGGCCCTTTCGGAGGTAAAGCTGGTCTGGTACGAGAGGCTGCCGTTTCACGTCTCACGGCCTCTAGATCGTTATCAACCGTGGTATTGTTAGTGAACGAAAGCACTTTGCCGAAAAGACCCCATTTCTTCCTTTGGGGTGAGCTTGGCTCAGCATCGAGGGTATCCATAGATTCGAAATCCGTTGCTGCACAAGTGCCCGGATCAGGCTGCGACGGCCGCGATGCAGACGTAAATGTGTCGAAACCCACAATAAGCCCAGGTTGTTCAGGTGGGAGTTCAGTGCGGATGATCATGAATCGTTTTCCGGGCGTTGGAAACGACGGCGCCGTGGATGGAGGAAATTTGCTTTGCTGTTCAGCGGCCTGTTTTAGCCATAGATAATGTGACCACACAGTCTTCAGGCGCGAGGAGACGGTGAGAAATATCTTGCTGTGAAAGAGTGAGCGAAGCAATAATAGGGGGCCAAGAATTTCTTACGCGTCAGAATCATTTGCACTCCCGGAATCTCTGCATATCCTCCAGCACAGCAGTCGCATATAATATGCTCTGACCATGGGACACCAGTTGTTGAACAGTTTGCTGAATACTTCCTCTGTGAGTAGCCAATCCAAGCAAATGGACTCCTTACGAGATTGATCACTAGAAATAGCTTCCCAGATCGAAAATATGAGGGAAAGCACCCGGATCTCCGACATCGTATTATTCGATTCCATAATCTTCTTCCAGACTTCAAACCAGAACGACCAATCAACATAGACTGTGTTCGGTCTTTGGATATCGACGAAGCTGTCGTAAGCTACCAATGATTCCTCCAGGAAGTCGCAGATGGTAAAGCACGCGTTGTGGTCAAATTGTGAGGTTCGTTTTGCGGTAGCTTTCATGATCACCATGAACGATTCAGAGAAGGTGTGCCGTGCGCCTGTAGAGAGTACTGATGTTGCGGAAAGAAAGTCCTTTAAGAGAACGATGAGGCGGTTCTCGTTCATTCCTTTCATGATGTTATTGTTCGGAGCGGCTGGCATTGCCATAAGAGAAGCGTCGGTTCCATGAACTGCATCAGCAAGGGGAGGTCCCATCATAGCCTCCACGGCGGCTTGACGATGTATCGTCGAGTCAAGCACTGAGAGTATCTGAGCATTTACAAGTGCAAAGCCTGGAGCGCGAGCTTTCTCTAGAAGAGGCAAATCCGGGGGGAAGAATTCTTCTGCTAGGAGGTAGAAATATTTGCAGAAAATGAAGAATAGGTCAGTATCACGACCCCTCCACCTTGAGACCCATGGCCCATGCCAGGGGATCTTAGCCGCGGTCAGGGGCAAGCTCGCAGCTCGTTTTAGTGAGACAACCGTGGACCTGACGGAGGTCCAAACCAACGAATCAACGCAGGGTGGAAAGAAGGCGACCGTATCGTCACTTTCACCTCTACTACGCCGGGACAGTCCAAACTCCTCAGCAACTCGACGTATCGCGTCCGGTGTCAGAGCCCAGAGGCGGACAAGTACATCTGCGATACCTGGGGCGAAGAAGAAAGCGTAGGCGCACGCCTTTCCTGCAAAGTTAACAAGGCTTAAAGGAGCATGCCGAATAGACAGCTTTTCCACCACAATTGCCATCTGCGTGACCAAATTGGTGACAAACATCGTTCGCACATTGTGTCCCGCAGACTCGGCGATATAGGCAGAATCCGTCGAGTCGATAGAGGTCGAAGACTGGCCGGACATGGTTTGCGATCGTCTTCGCACGTGTTCTGTAGATTTCCGGTCCGCTAACGGGGTGAAACTGGTGCTGCACTGGCGCCACTCTGGTCGCATCATGAGGACGGCCATAGTCTCGAGCAAGACGGGCCGATCAACCCCTGAAACGGGCTGGTGAGTCTTCCCATCAAGTATCTCGAGCAGGCCATTCCACCATTTATTTAGAATGACAGCCCTCCGCTCCAAGTCTTCATAGTGCAAAGTCTTATTGGACGAATGATTCGCGTATTTCTTCAAAAACGGCACGAGCGTACTTCGGATTAGGTTCATCTTCAAACTAGTAGATCTTGACTGAAGCCTGTGATAATCTGTCTCGAGGCCCTTGAAGGGTAGCCAGAGAGGATCCCGAGACTGTGGCCTTCGGCTTGACACTGTAGTATCTTCCGGATATGTGCTGTTGCTGGTCTCAGAAGCATGCGATCGGCGAGTGTCAGTGGACGGCGGAGCAATGCTGGCCGTAGAGGAAGCAGGACTGTCGACGTCAGCTTGAAGCTTGCCTTTCGCCAGCATATTCTGTGGTCGATGCTTGATCTTGCTAAGATACGTGCCCAATTTGCCTCGGGAGTCAGTCGACTTGCCGCTATCGCTACCGGCGGGGGACGCCGGCCGCTTCCGTGACGACCTCCTGAGCTTCATGATCGAGCTATTACTAGCAGACCGTCCTCGACCAATTCGAGCATCGGAGGTGGCTTCGGGCTCGTCTTTATTCTCGCCAGGCGAAGGCGACCGCGACGAGGGCATCCACGAGCGCTTCGCGAACGATGCGAGAGAATCCGAGACATTCCTAGGCTTTTCCGGTGGGTTCGGGCTCAGCAAGTTGGGGTTCCCGGCATCCTTGACAGCAACATGTTTCTCCTCCATCTTCTGCTCGGGGCTTCCAGCAATATCCACCGACGACCGGGCCAATGGCATCCACGACTGCGGGCGGCTGAACATTGTTCTTTTCTTTCCTATCTTTCCAGTCCTGGAGTCAGAACCCGCCATAGTCTTTTCGGCGCGGGCAGGCGTGGGTTTCTCATTGGTGCTGTCCTGGGGGCGGTCGCTCGAGAAGGAAAAGGAGGTGTCGAACTCGGTGTCGAAGTTGAAGGAGGGCACGTCAAAAGTCGGTATGTTGGGCAGATCACTGGTGCTGTAGGATCGGCTGTGATTGTGCAGAGGCAGGGCCACGGTCGACGACTGGGATTTCGCACTCGCAGTCGCAAGATCGGGATTAGAAGGCGAACGAGGAGGGGAACGGGGATGTGAATGTGAATGCAGTGACTGCAGTGACTGTGTCGACTCGACGGGAACCGTCACCGTCAAAGTTGGACCACTCATCTCATGGCAAGTGTTTCTGCAGGCGGCCTGGTGGATCAGCACAGCTGAAGGACGGGCTGTGTTGGGTGATCGGCCGCTCGTCCACCTGCTCGACCTTAAATAGCTGGTGGCTAACGAGGCCCTCGAACTACTGCGTAATGTACCAACTACCGGATGGGATGAGAAGAGGGGGTCGGCCGACTGGCTCAAGGTTCCGTCACGATGTCAATTGGGGAATATTAAGTTGATGCCTGCAGCAATAATAAATCCTCCTCTCCCCCCGCTCGCAAGAGTTGGAAGGGGGACAATAAGGCAAGCTGAGAGAACGGAAGATAGACGGACGGACAAAAACAAAAAAAGAAGAATACCGGAACTACTACCACAGCAAAAACAGATTAATTAGACCGGACGAACAGACGGACAGACAGATAGGACGGGATAGGGCATACGGCAGGGCACGGCACAACACAACACGACACGACGGGACGGGGACAGGACAAGACAAGTCAAGATAGGAAATTCTGGAAGAAACGAACGTAGGCGTAGACTGACTGGGAATAGGAAGATTTTGCGAAAAGATGAACAGGTTACGGAATACAAGGCAGGAGACGGCCGACGGGCTACGGGCTAGTTACTCACCAACGACTTTGGTGTTTCAAGAGCTGAGCACAGGTGGAAGGAACTATAGTATGTGTGTACATACATGCATACATACATATAGTACATACCTATAGGTACATACATACACCTAACTGCGTACTGCCTGCTACAATGTATGTACATCCATAGCGCTACGCAGTAATAAGTACCGTAGTAAATGCTGGCGGTTCCCTGCTTAGCGGCTGTCTAGCGGCTGTCTAGCGCTCTCGCTTAGGCCACCCTGGGCCACTGGTTTCAAATTCTAGTGAGGCTAGCGTGGGAAATAAACCGTTATCGTAAGGCGGCTCAGCCGAGGCTCAGGTAGGGGTTACATACGGTACACGGTACTGCAGGTGCACGTCAGATCAACGAACGATGGCGTCGATTTCACCCTACACCTCTTAAATACTGCGACTTCTGACCACTGAACACGGGACGTTGAGCACCAATCCCCCGCCTTGTACGCCCTCGACCGTGTATATGTAATCTATTCGAATCACGCCCATCGCCCATTCATTCGCTGCAATATACAGCACTTTTATACATCTGAGATGTTCTATATAATCAGCCCCACGTGCTCAACTTCATACATAGTACGTGTGTTACTTCAATTATTATTCAAAGCGAACAGCGATGACGCAGCGTCGAACGTACGCTGCCAAACAACAACCTACTTCAATGATACATGGTACAGTATGCGGATAGGTGCAGCACATAAATCAAATAATAGACACATACCGCAGTGCATATTCCGTACATACAACACAAGACACACAAAGATCGACAGGTTTGCTGTCGGGTTTCCCTAATCGATGCAAGACAAAGCCAAAAAAAGAAATTCTTCCCTGATAAGGGCCCAGGTGCCTACTAATAATAAGTGCGTCGGCATTGTTCGTGTCTAGATGATCAATTGATGCACGCAACCTGCAGAGTTCGGCGACAAAGGAGGCCGTTGGAACTCTCACGAGTCAAAAACAGGTCCCTCGATAGATATTTCAGGCCAACCATCGCTACAAGACGCGTGGTACAATGGCATCAGATGCCTGCCGCCACACAATATTCCGCACGTACGTACTGCCGTGTAACTCGACTTACATCTACAGAATACAGGTAATGAATGTGAAATGAATATGCGGAATCGCAACGATATCCCAATCCATCTTATAAAGCATAGGTAGGTACATGTAGAGCTATGCTATACCTACATGTAAGTACAGTTTAGATATATTGTATGTACATACTTCGAACGGTATATTACGTCAAATGATAGACCAGTGCTTACTTGTGTTGTGTCGTGTCGAAGACCCCTTTTTCCTGAAATTGAGGCCCCTAATAAAAATCTACGTATGTAATACGTATGTATTCCGTAGTAAAAAGATATCGAAATGTGCGAGGCGCCAACTCATGCTCAGTGCATCGTTTAATATTGATGATCATTTCCACAAACTCCAACCCTCTGCAGGAACTAAACCAGGTGACAGGTCAATTGTGGGAAGATATCAGCAAAGCCCAACTCAGGCTAGAACTTCTTGGTACGTGTAAGCCGGGGGCTATCTCGGGGATCTTAATGTGTATGTATATTTGATATATGCAGAGGAAAGTTTCCATAGTCAGGCTTCTCTACTCTATCAAAAGCCAATTGTAAGTGACTGAGAGAATAAAAAGCTCTGATAGAACCTTCAGCAATGAAATAAACTACTCTGTCAGAGTCGAACAGGTTTGATATGCCGTTTAACAAGGTTAGATTGCATGACATATCTCTAATCCCAGAAAGAGGCGCGTTAAAAAGGAGAGCGAATACATATAGAATATAATAAGAGGTAAATGATTCCAGTATTATGAACCCCCCGCAGTGACCGCCCCCAATCTGCCCACCAGATCATGTCACCGCTCTGCCGCTGGCTGCACCCTTCTGCACGGGTGGCGTTGAACGGATGGGAATTTTGATTTTCATAAAAGCATCGGCTGACATCAGGGGTTGGGGGGGGGGGTTTAATTGTCTTGCCATATCCGGAAACTCATGCAGCGTCATTAGCGCCACACCAACACGGGCCAAGTGCTTATTCAGCCCCTTCGGAAACCTGCCCTGCTCGGGCACACGGGTGAGACGATGGTCCGAAGAGCGAAACACACACAAACATCGGATGAGCTGACGACACATTCACCACTTCCTTGGTATATTAGGTATCATTGTTCTCGTCTAATGTGTCGGCGGTCGCTTCATCTTTCCAGCTCAAACCTGTTCTTTTGAAACGATGGGACGAGATATATGTAAGAGCTTCCTCATTGTGCGGTCGGCGCATATGAGCGGCGAGATCACGACATTCAACAAGCTTCATTGAGCTTTCCTAACCCTGAATAAGTAGTATAATAGCCAGTCTCGCACTGAACGACTCCAGATAGGTAGTTCCTCGAAAATGAACTAGATCTCATGCTGGACATTGAATCTGGCATGGGGAAGCAACACTCATAAGCTACGGTATATAATTTCACGGATCACCGCATTTAGAGCATACTATTGACCACCGACCACCCTTCATAGCCTCTAGTGCCGGATGTCAAGGCAATTTAAGAACCCCCTTAAACCCCACAACCGCGCCGGGCACCGGCACTCGTCATAGTAATTAACCTACTAGTTATAGATTTCGCACCAGCGCGCTCATTCTCACAGAATAACAAGGAGAGGTACAATCTTACACATCGCGGATAACATGGCAAAACACCGGCCATCGAATATCTCAGATGCTTGTCGAGACCGAAGCGTAGTGACTGTTTGAAGCTCTTGGTAGTGCGGCTGTTTTCGCCAACCTCTCTTCTCTAGTTACTTCTTCTCGAGAGATAGACAGACAGCCTCGGTCATTGCCGTCTCACATGCTCTTCGATGGGCTAGCTACGTCTTTGAGACCGTGAGTCATTGTGCGCCTTGGAAGATTACGGCTCGCGCCTTAGCAGTACCGCTGTGTGTTTGACTCAATATAAAAACACTGTCTCGGCTGTTGTGCGACTGTGAGATTGGGTGCGAAGGCATCGTGGGCACGCACGTTTGAGACGAGGCGGTGTGGTTCGTATTGTTTGGTGTGAATGATCATATGGCAGCACTTATCATCAAAATATACGGATTCCAAGGTGAATCATTGTGGACACCTTGAAGTCAACGGCGGTTTGAGACGGCAGGTCTAGTGAATATCCAGAAATGGTGTGGCGGCTTAGAGGCTATTACATGAGATGAAGCCTCTATGAATCCTAAATTACTATAATCGCGGATATCAACGAGATCAAAAAAATTCAATGAAACCGACAGGTTTGTTGCGTATCGTGAGTCACTTAGCCTACTTGTATCTTGCTTTTGCTCATGTGAACCGCATCTATGAGTTAGGTCCATATGATTGTGTGCTCTGACTGCTCTATTGTCACAGATGCCACAACTCGTGACTGCTTCCATTCACTTGACCTTCTTCAACCATTGTCTCTATTCACTATGCAATATTGCATGTAATTGTATCACCTCAATTGACAAGTCTATATAAACCGGCCAAACCCTTACTTCCCGAATCGAATTCCTCTTGGGAGTAGGTTCAAAATTACCGATAATGTCTAATCCCTAATTCTTAATTCTTCGTTTGTTTCTTTAATTATACTATACATATATATATCAACGCTCTTGCCCGAGAGCTTATTCTCGAAGTCTCGGGGGTGTTGGAAGATGCGCTGTGTCTCGTTCGGCTCAACCAGCTTCAGCAATCCATCTACCTCCACGGTACAAGACGGTCATCAGCTACGTGGATAGCTACATACAGGAACGTGTTGGTGGTTTGTGGATCACCTTAATTACTCCGCTAAGGTGGTAGAGGGCTACTGCATAAGCTTACCTGCCTTCTGGACTTGAGCATCACACCATGCCAGGCAAGACACACCAAACCGAGAAGCCTCTATATTGAAATAGACGGACACGTTGCACGGTATTCCAGGCTGCGTACAAGAGCGAAGTGGTTAAAAGGCATATACTCTAGCACAAAGCTATCTATGATGCTGCGTGGTGTGCCAATGGAGGGCGGTCTTACAGCATGAGTCCTCTTACCACTCGAAACACACACATACACACACACGCACACACGCACACACGCACACACGCATACACGCATACACATACAACCCCTTTTGCGAACATTCTAGCATATGTCGTTTTCGCAAACCATACATACGCCGGTGGTTCAGAACCTTCACTCAAAAGACAGCATAAATTGCCTCCCTACTGATGGAGATGTCTACCCTTATCTCGCCAATAGGGAACGGCAAGTACTACGCTACGGGAGACAAAGACAGCAAAACATGACAATGTCAAGACTAGGGTGGCCAACAAGCGCCGAGGTCTTGCGCCTCTGGGAGACTCAACTCAAATCCCTGATATGCCACGGACAGCTCTCCAACTCGGCGCAGTGGTGCGCGTACTACATATAAACGGTCGCTCATTCCCAGGCTGCTATTTCTACTTCTGCACCGTCCTCTAGATCCTCGCCACACACGCTGCGAGCTTTCCCGTGGGATCAACGGGGTCAACGGGGTCATCAAACTCACGACAGAGGGCGAAGGCGAATGTGCATGCTTATTCAGACGGGCAAGCGTTACACAGGCCCAACCTGCGCCCGGGGACGGCCCCGATATGCCGAGCCCGAGAGGCCGAACTCGATCGGCCGAATTAAAACTGGGGGCGCTCGCGGGGACCCTCTGTGCCGGATTCTGGGCCAGGATGTGGACTGCGGCTGGGTCCGTAGACGTTCCGGGACAAGGGGAGGCGACGACCTGAGACACAATTTCAGAGAGACTGAGGGAGGGTGGTGGTCTTGAAGCTTGATGTGATCGAGCGATGCTATAACCTTGAGACTTTTTTGCAGACTGAGGGGGGATGGGGGGGGGGGGGGGGGGTTTAAATTGGTGTTTTTTGGTAAATTTTTTTTTTATTTTGGTTTTTGTTTTGGGGTTTTTTTATTTTTTTTGGTATTTGA